>PVJC01009298.1:31211-46422 GCA_004026665.1 Murina feae
GGGGGGGGGGGAGGGGGCTCAAGAAATGCCAAGAGGCCTGGCTGGTGTGGCTCAATGATTGAGCATCGACCTATGAACCAGGATGTCGTGGTTCTAGTCTCAGTCAAGACACATGCCCAGGTTGTGGGTTCGATACCCAGTGCGGGGTGTGCAGGAGGCAGCCAATCAATGATGCTCTCTCATCATTGATATTTCTATCTCTCCTTCTCCCTTCCTCTCTGAAATCAAATATATATATACATATATATGTATATATATATATATATATAATTGATTTATATATTATTATTGACTATATATATATATATCACGATGCAGGACTTTCTGGAGATGGATGGCAGTGATGGCTGCACAACAATGTGGATGTAAAAGTGTTTAAAACTGTAAACGTTCAGTTATGCATATTTTACCACAAGTAAAATAATTAATGGATTAATTAATTAGAAAAAGACCCAACCCCGGTGGCTTCCCCACCAGGGCCAGCCGAGTGGTCTGGCTGCTGTTCCCACAGCACCAGCGTGGCCCTACCCCACTATGAGGGCTGGATGCTCGCGAAGGGGCGAGCAGGGCGCCTCTCCATCTACTCCTGGTCCTGCCTGGCACATAGTAGCAGCTCAGTAAGTGTCTGTGGGATGAATGAGACGATAACATAAAGACCACTTGTATCTGTCATTGGCAGGGGTGTCGCATTCAGGATGCATAATATCAGGCTGCAGACAGGAGTGTCGGTGCGTACGGGCCACTCCTCACACGGTCGGCTGGCCAAGGACATCTTCCCTCTCTGCCCACAGGGTGCACGCTCCGCTCACGGGTATCAGCACCGCGGACACCGTCGGGAGGTCATTATAATTCAGAACACAAGGTAGCTGGGCCAGACGCCAGAGCGACCTGGGGACGCAGCCAAGTCCTTGAAGGAGATGGGAGAGGAGATAATAACCTTACGGGAGGGGAAGGGGGAGGTTGTGACAGTCTGGGGAGAGAAGGGGAGGAAGAGGGAAGGAGTGAGGGCAGGGCAGCCCTCCTAGCCCTTGCTACATCCTTGCGGTATAGGGGTGGGTGTGACCTCATTTTCACATCTGGGCCAATAGCCCCTCTGCTAGGCCCCTGGCTCCAGCCCCCCATGGCTACTGGGTTCCTGAGAATGAGCCCCTGGTTCAAGGCAGTGAGGTCAGATGCCCACACTCCATCCCAGGTCCACAGAGTGGAGCCCAGGGAGTTTGTTCAGCAGGACCAGCGCCCCCTGGAGAAGGAGCTGCTCCTAAACAATCTCTAGCTGTCCCACCACCTATGACCTTTAAAACCTTAGGGGTCGGCCCTGACGGGTTTGGATCAGTGGATACAGCATCGGCCTACGGACTGAAAGGTCCCAGGTTCGGTTCCAGTCAAGGGATGTACCTTGGTTGCGGGTACATCCCCTGTGGGGAATGTGCAGGAGGCAGCTGATCGATGTTTCTCTCTCATCAATGTTTCTAATTCTCTATCCTTCTCCCTCTCCCTTCCTCTCTGTAAAAAAAAATCAATAAAAACAAACAAAAAACCTTTGGGGTCCTATGAGGACAGGCCAATCAGGGGCTGAGCCATCCTCATTCAGTAGAGACCCCATGGGAGGGGGGAATCCTTCAGTACGCCCCCAGCCTTCCCAGCCCCTGAAATCTTTGGGCACTGGGTTACCTGACCTTGATGTTGCCTGAGAGCCTGCACACGTCCATAGGGCAGACAGGCTGCAGCCACCTCCTGGGACAGGGGCCAGACAGGGGCTTTACACACCAAACCTCCTGTCCCTCCTAGCACCCCTGCAAGGAGCCCCAGGGCCCCAGCTTACGGATTCTGCCCCTTTGTGACTTTTACCACAGTTGGGCAGCGCATTGTGTAACTTCCTTAGAGAATGGAGTCTTATCCACACCCCATGCGACGCATTCCCGATTTACCAGCTGATCTGTTGTTGAGCATGTGTCTTTCCGAACAGGTGAGCTTCCCAGTGTCAGACACAGTGTCTCCTTCACCCCCGGTCCTGAGCTAAGTGTCTGTGAGGGCGGCCAAGGGAGACAGAGGCAAAATATCTACTGACCAAGGAGCGCGTGGCCACCAATGCTCCCATGTTGCAGGTGAGGAAACAGGCTCAGATGAGGTGACTTGCCTGAGTTCCCAGCGCTACGGAGTGGGAGAGAGGGGAGGACCCAGTCTGCTCAGCACAGACACACATCTTGCTCCACAGCAGGGACCTCTTGATAAGGGTGCCCTGGTGTCATGTGGGTTCTGGCTGTGCCTGCACATTTATTGTGACCCCCAGGGACACACCCCCTCCTCGTGGGGTGCTTCTCTGGCTGTCCTGTTGCTCCGACCCCAGTGTCCCTCCTCCAAGGCAGAGCACGGGAGTCCCTGCCCAGAGCAACCTTTGCAGGCATGTGCGGAGGCTCTCATCCCAGGAATGGGGACAGCACAGCCCACCTCTGACCCTGGCACTGCTGGCCGCAGGAGGGGCAGATATCTGGGGGAAAGATGGGGATAGGCAATAGGGGTCTCCAACCCCAGGTCTAATGTGCCAGCAATGGGCCTCTGTCCCAGCTGATCTGTCCAGTGCGGAAGGGGGGAGGGGTGGTTGAAACATCTCCATCTGTCCTCACACATTGGACAGGAGAGGACCTGGGGGCTCCTGGTGTTGCCTGGCCTCTGGCAGCCTCAGCCCTTAGCCAGTGGTGGTAGCTCAGCATCAAAGGTTGGACAAGCTGCTGGGGGTCCCAGGCCAGCTGTTCTTCTGGGGGTGAGGGAGGATCGGGGGATGGGGCAGGGGTTTGAAGCCACACAGTGGTGGCGCCTGTCTGTCACCCCTCCCTGCCCAAACTCCCACCCATTAGTCTCTTCCCCGTCCACAGATCCAGTCCCAGTCTGTCACACCACAGAGTTGATTTATTTTTCTTGTGGCCTTGCTCTCGGTGGGGTTAGAGAACAGCATGTCATCACCCTCTCTAAATATTACTGTTCTGCAGAGATTTGACAAATGTGACTCATCACCCTTCCACTCTCCAGCTAGAGAATCCCCAGGCCTTTCTTTGTTGATAGGAGGGTGATAACAATCATAATAATAACAGCAAAACAATGGCTGTTCCCAATTACTAACTACAGCTCTGTCAGATCCTGTGCTGAGCACTCTCCAAATATTATTTCATTGACTCTTCACAGCCCTATGATTAGGTCCTCTTCCGAGCCTATTATACAGATGATAGACGAAGAACTGGGGTTCAGAGTGGCTCAATGCCTACAGCCAGACCTGGTCGCACAGCCAGGAAACGCTGGGTTCACACGCACAGATGCCCAAGCCCAGGCCTCAACACTGAGATGTCACCCTCCACCGACTGCTCAACTTCCAAACCTAGCCAGGATCTAACTCAAACGGAGACGGGAGCAAGCAATGTGTCTTCATCAGGAGCTGCACCCAGCACTGCTAATGGGAGAGGGACGGGGACCAGCAGGACATTTGCATATGATCGCTTGCAGCTGCCTCTGATGTACCGCGGCCACCTCCAGCCTGGCCACTTCAGTCAGAATCACGTCTGTCCATCCCCGTGAAAATGATGGCATCTTGGTTTCTCTCTCCTTTCATCTCTTTCCTGATTGCTGTCATCAGTCCTAAGCACGTCTGAGAACAGAAATGCCTGCACTGTGGCTGGGGTCTGCTTCTCGCCAGGCAGCTGCTTACCGAATTGTGATGAGGGAACTGTTCTCTCTTATCAGCTCGAGGTCACAGCCGCTCTGGGGGAGGGGGAGGGGTGTCACCCCAGGGTGGGCCACTCCTTGTGGTGATGGAGTCCAGCCTCTGAATAAACCTCCTTGTTGGAGGGCCCAAAGCCAGAAACAGTGGGGTAGACGGGGGAGGGACAGGGCAAGGGACTGGGCAGAGGCAGCGGGGGCAGATGTGCCAGATGTGTTAACCAAGCCAGGCCACAAGCCTTTGCCTTGGATGATGGACTGCTTCTGAGCAGTGAATCCTCTGGGTTCCCTTTGTGTTCCACTGTGTGTGTGTGTATACACACACATACATACACATATATATACACATACACATATATAGATATGCACATATATATACACACATATATACACACATGTACACACACACATACACACATACACACATACACACATACACACATTTATGCATATATATACACACACGCACATATATACACACACGCACATATATACACACACACATATATATACACACATATATGTGTATATATATATTTTTTTTATATTGATTTCAGAGAGGAAGAGAGAGGGAGAGATAGAAACATCAATGATGAGAGAGAATCATTGATTGGCTGTCTCCTGCACGCCCCCTACTGGGGATCGAGCTGCAATCTAGGCATGTGCCCTTGACTACAATCAAACCCGGAACCCTTCAGTCCACAGGCCGATGCTCTATCCACTGAGCCAAACCAGCCAGGGCTCCACTTGATATTTAATGAAATCTGTTGAAAGCTCCACTGTGCTAAGAGCAATCAAGGGAAGCACCTTTCGTCCATGCTCTGCCAGGAACAATGCCAGAGCCAGAGAGGGGATTTGAAGGTGGGACCAAAGAGAAAATTCTGGAAGGGGGAGCTCAGGGCTTCAAATGCGTTGAGATTGCTTGGCAGGTGGCCCCTTCCCACCTGAACCGTGGGATTTGTTCTGAAAGGGAAGGCTGTTTCTTACATGTCACAAGGTGGAGTCCTCCTGGCTTTACAGGCTGCCCTCAGACAGGAAAAGTCCTCAGTGGGTCCTCAGTCCTGCACACACCACAGGCACACCATACACACCGGAACACACATGCATGCACACACACGTATATCACACACACATATGCACATGCACACACAGGCACACACGCAGATGCACACGCATGTATACCACGCATGTGTGCGTACACATTCGCGGCACACACACGCGCACGCACACACACATGCTGGAAGCCAAATCTTTCTTCTCTGCATCTCCTCTTGGCCTGGGAGCTCCCCACGACTTTTTCCCACACAATCTCAAATAAACTCCTCTCTCCTGGGCATCTGAAAACACCTGTCCAGGAATCAGGCTGTGTAAAAACTCATATCAAAAGCTTTCTGAGGCCAATTCTCCCACTTATCCAGCTATGAAATCTTAGACAAGTTCATCGCTGTGTCTCAGTTTCCTTATTTGTAAAATGGAGATAATAATAGTACCAACCCCTTATATTTATTTGGGGACTAAGTGAATATATAAAAGCACTTAGAATAATGCATGGGCTACAGAAATCTCCCTACAATATTAACTACTGCTATTGATTATTCCACTACAGGAGGACAGAGGCGGGCGTAAGGAGGAGAAAAGGAAACCAACAGTCAGAGCTCCCTCCCAAGGCTGGGCCCTACGTCCCTCCCTGAGCTCGGTGAGCTGAGCTCCCAGCCCCTGAGGACACTCCTGGGCCTGGAGACCTGGAGCCTTCTTCCTGACAGTGGGTGTGGGTGGGCTTCCGGGGAGTTAGGGCACCCCCAAACTGCAAGCAAAAGTGTTGTGCAGGTACATTTTTCTCTCAGAAGCTTCGAGTCCGTTGAGAGATGGACAGAGGACATGCAGTCAGAAGTGACAGTCAGATGCTAGGGAACGCGGCGATTCTGCCTGCTGGGCAGAACACAGGTCCTCGGCTCACCGAGGATGTATGTGTGAATGTGTGTGACTTATGCGATCCCATTTAACCCTTTTACTGACGATGCAGCCCACACTGACCAAGGGCTCTCTCTACACCAGCCTTAGAGGACTCATGGGTCCTGGGAGAGCCTGCCCAGGGAGGAAGTAACTCTCCGGGCAGAGAGCTCCTTCCCTGGGCCTAGGAGAGGATTATCGGCCATGCTGCACGGAGGCCATGTAGCGCATCAGGCCCCTGGAAGTCGTAAGCAGATTTTGCACTCTATTAATCTGCATCTGTTTGCACCGCACTGCTGCGAGCAGCATCTGTCTAGGGAGGGGCAACCCAGCAAGGGAAGGAGCATGGGCTTTGGGTTGGGCCGGCCTGGGTGCACTGGCTTCGTCACCCCTGGCTGAGTGACCTTGGGCAAGGGTCTTCGTCATTCTGAGCTCAGTCTTTAAACCGGGGATGCTGATAAGGGTCCCATCTTGCAGGGTTGTCAGGAGGATTAGCAATGAGGTGGACAGCGCCGGTACCGTGCCTGGCACACACCGGCTTAGAAGCTATAGAAGCCGCTGGATGGTGATGAAGATTGAGATGATGGTGGAGACATCTCCCTTGTTAGGCTAGCAGTTTCCCCAGCAGCGTGTGGTATCGCTTTCTCCCTTCTCCTTCTTCCTATCCCCTGTCTCTGCCGCCTCACCTCCCCCTCCAACCCCCCAAAATTGATCACCTTAACAGATCTAGTGGGGGGTCCACATAACACACATCCCAAAGCCACCAGACCACCCTGGTGGGCTGTGCCCCCTTGAGGGAAGAGAGGGGGCACACCCATCATCTCTGTTAGGGCTCTGTCTTCCCACTGGCCCTTGCCCCCAGCCTCACTCCTACCTCACGTTGTCATGCTTCTGGATGTAAATCTTATGGAACATCATATCCTCCTGCTTAGCGTTGATGTCTGCTTTCATCTCCATGGCAACATGACGGGGAAGGACAGATAGCAGGAGCCGCTCCTGGGGAGGGAAGCAGATGCTTTCGTCACAGCTCCTTCCACCTGCCTGGCAGTCAGGCCCCTCTCCTCTCCAGGTGGGCTCCTCCACACCTGCAGGAAAACCCCTCAGACTCTCCTGAAACTCATGGGACACTTGCTGGTCCTCGGCACACATGGGAAAGGTGCTCCTGGTGACGCTGCAGCGCTGAGCACCTGAGTCAGAATCCTACATGTTGCCAGAGACGGCGTGACCTTGGGCAGATTATTGGACTTCTCTGAGCCCCAGGCTCCTCATCTGTCAATAGGGACAGGGTTGTTGAGAGCATGAAGTCCACTCAGTCAGTCATCAAGTATTTATTGAGCATCTGCCATGTTCCAGGCAACACGCTGGGTGCCAGGAGTCAGTGTGAACTAGACTGTGAACTGGGACCTCCTTCATGAGGTTCCTGGCGAGGGAGTGGGCACTGGGGTCGGGGGGACCTGAGGAAAAGCGGGGAGGTAAGAGGAGGCTTTATGGGGACCAGGAAAATGAGGTGAGGAGGGAGCTCCGTATTCACACAGGAGACAGTGGCCCAGTAGAGAGGGAAGGCACTTTGAGAAACAAGTTAAAACCTGTTGAGGAGGTGGGAGAGGAGCAGGAAGGGGGCCAGAGCCACAGTGTGGACGAGGAGGGTCAGGGGCCCTGTGTAGGGTCTGGACCTTGCCCCTGATCTGGGTTCTCCTCCAGGCCTGCCTGCTCTGAGAGGTCCAGCGGCTCCCGGGCGGTCAGCCTCTGCCTGCTCTCTCCACAGCCAACTGCCCACTGTCCATGCCAGGCTTGCTCTTGGAATTTTCCCATCGGAAGCCTTTCAGCCTTCATCCTCCTCATCCTGCTGTCCTTCACTGGCTTCCCCATCCCTCGAGTTGGTCCTGAGACGCTACGGGCCCCTCCCCTACCCCCTGGACCCAGGTGACAACTACCAACCTGCTCACTCCTGCCCTCTGGGGATGAGGCTTCCCCAGCACCTCTGTGGCCCCTCTCGCCCTTTCTCCCATCCAAGGCTCCAGAGTCTCCAGCTGCCCACCCGATGTCTGGTCACTTGACCCCATGCCCTAGACCACACTTGCCTTCCCTGGTTTTCGCTCCCCGGGGCCTCCTCTTTCCAAGTCCCCTGCCTTGCCCATGACACCCCCATTCTCCTGATCCCTCAAAGGTTAAGACCCTGCCATGTAACTGCTTTCACTTCTCAGAACTCACAGGCTGACCGGGTCCTGCTGGTTGGGACACAAGCTCCTGGACTCGTTCTGTCTGTTCTGCATCCGCCTCCACCATCCACATGCAGTTCTCATCCGAAGGTGGGATTCTGGCCACGCCGCCTGCCAGACAGCCGCTCCTCAGCCCTGCGCCCTACCTGTGCGGCCGCCTCTCCAGCACACGGCCCTTCTCCTATCACTCTCCTGCTCCAAACTCCAAAGCTCCCCTGGGCTCCACCAGACACATCAAGTGTGGATTCTTCTGAACTCACTGAGCCCACTTTCATTTTCCACTCCACCCGCCCCCTTGCCTGCCCTGACACGCTTCTACCTACCCAGACCTGGCCGCCATCCTTCTCCTTCCAGAGCACCTCTCTCCACCCCAGCCTTGGCCTCCAGCAGTCCTAGGGCTCCTGCAGGTCCGGCCTGGATGACAGGCGGCCTCCGTCCACACTGGGTGCTCTGTCTCAAAGCTTGCCACCTTTGATCTATCCTCCACTGTAAGCCACTGAGTGATCTACCTAAAACACACACCTGCCCATATTGCTGGCCCAAATAAAACCCTCCTGTGCCACTGGAAGCTGCAGAATCAGCCCACCACGCCCCAGCCTGGCCTCAAGGTCTCCATGATCTGGCTCCTCTCTCCACGCCCCCTCCCCGCCACTCCACCCGTGCTCCCCTCCCAGCATCCCCTGAACTGAAATCTGCACTCTGCTCCAGAGAGAGGAAACGGAGCTTCTGGTGGCTTTTGCACACAGCTCCTCAGCTAGACTGACCATCCTCACACACAAGCTCACTGCCTCCCCAGGAGGGGGTCCTGGTCGGGGCTGTCAGCATCCCCTTCCCACCTGGGCCTTCCTTAGAGCCCTGCTCACTCTGCATTTCCACGACCTTCCCTTCCGTGTGAGCAATGAGATGCCTCCCTGGGATGCAGCTGTGTCCCCTTCCCCTCCACAGCCCCCAGCCAAACACTGGGGAACCGGCGAGGGATGCTGCCCTCTGTGGTTGGCCTGGTCTCTCCCAGCGCCCGCCCGTGAGCATGGCCGCTGAAGGCCATCTCGCATTTACCGAACTCGCAGCGAACAGTCACTGGTGATCAACCAAAGGATGAGTCTGTGAAAATACCGGACGGCTGGGAGAATGTGCGCTACAAATCATGTGTAGGTTCAAATGACGCAGTCATCAGCTCTGCTGATGACTTCTTCAGAGGCAAAGGGTCAGGAGTGGGCAGAAGGTGGCTGGGAACTCATGCCAAGTCCCCTGGTCACGCAGCACCTGGGAGAGTCACCCTTCCTGTAGCAGGCGAGACGGAGATCTGCTGCGTGGGGAGCGCCTGTCCCCACCCTGGGAGCTTGGCTGGAACATGGTGTTGCAAACCTATTTTCTCTCCCAGGTCCCTATGGATTTGCTGGAGAGGCGGCCTGGCCAGGGCCAGAGCAAGTAAACTATGTGAGCTGTAAAGTGCAGATTTGACTGGAGAAGGACAGGTGCAGACGTGAGAGGGACAGTCTCTAACATGGAAAGGGAAGGACGGTGTCCTGCTCCAGGAGAGAGGTGCTGGGCCGGGAACTGAGGCGAGAGAGGGGGATTTGAGGCACATAAGAGCTTGGGAGTGAGTGGGGTGCAGAGGTGCAGTAAGGTTGTCAAGGAGACAGTGCGACCTCTCAGGGACACCGCCGGGCCCAAATTTCCTTCAAGAGGCAGGACCAGGAGCCCGACGGGGCCGGGAGTACATGGAGCAAGCCAGGTCTCCCCTAGACAGCAGGAGCTGGGGCCAGGCTAGATGAGGGGAGACGCAGGCTGGAGGGAAGCTGACACAGGTGGGGGCGGGGCTGCGGAGACACTACGGAGCTTTATCCTCCGGCTCAGCTGTTGCATGTCACCAGCCTGTATCCCTGTAACTCTCCTAGGATACAGCCCGACAGTCAGAGACTCCCTCACATTGCGGTGAAACTGCTGTGTACTCAGGGCCCAGAGCACACACTCCCTGCCGGCCAGGGAATGCTGACACTCTCACAATCCACCTCATCAGCCTCTGGGGAAGGGGAGGGGGTGCCTCCCTGCTGCCAGACCTGGGCTGCCCGGCTTATTTGCAAAATCCCAGGGGGGCTGACGAGGCAGTGGGCCAGCACGGGGGTAGAATCCTTCCTCCAGTCTCTCCTAGAGCTTTCCCACAGAGCCAGGAATGTGGGCGCCCTCCAGGAGAAACATTCCCCGGCTGGGCCCCCACCCAGGGAGGTGGGGCTGGGCAGCTGTTGGAGCACAGTGGGGGGGAGGTCAGTCTGGAGTCTGCTCCCTGCCAGCTGCGCAGAGGGAGGCACTCACTCACCTGCTGCTGGTTCTCCCGCTGAGAGTGGAGTCGCGCTTGGATGCACTCCCGGGTCTCCTGGAAGGCCTGTCTCTGGGAGACCTCGGCTGGGTAGTGGGTACAGACGCCCACGATGTTGGTGCAGGAGAAAATGAGGACATTGGAGACAAGCTGCAGAGGGAGAGATGAGGAAGGATACCATGCTCAGGCCTGGAGCCGACACCAGTCATCGGAGCCCCAGCTCTGACCTTTCCAGCCCCAGAGCCCCATCTTACAAACACACACCCAGCTGCCCGCAGACAAATGCCAAGGAAGCCGGGAGCAGCCAGGCATCGTTGGTCAGGCTCTCTGATGTCCTCAGAGCCCACAGCCTGGCTGGCCTGTGATGAAGGATGGCCCTAGGGACACCGAGTCACAGTACCAAAGGTGGAAAGGGTAGGTGCACGGGGGATTCTGTGACGGACTGGGCGTGTGCTGGGGGTGGCAGGAGCCTGCAAGGAAGGCTCCATGAGGGTGGCGGGACTTCAGTTTTGGAAAGTGTGATAGCGTCCAGCATGAACAAAGGGCTGCCCTTTTGCAGAGAAGCCCTAGCTAGCTTATCGCTCCCCAGGAATCCGCGGCAATGAAACAAGTACTGATGCGCGCCATGAGCTCCCAGCACTGTGCTAAGATAGAAGGAAAAGGTCCCTGGGATCAGTGCCCACAGGGGGTCTCGTCTCCTCTCCCTAGGCTTCCGTACTTTCTCTGCACCAGCACCAAGGCTCCCGGCACCCACCACACCGGCTGGAGAGCACCCCCCACCCATCACTGATGCCCTTCTCTATGCTGACTGGGATGTGCCTGGGGAAAAATACCACTGCCCCTCGGGTCACAGGGACAAGGTTGGAATTCTTTTGAAAAGATTATTGACTGAAAAGCTACGGGGAAACAAAACACAACACAACCCACAAAAGCAAGTTGACATGGTACATTTTAGATGCCGGCAAAGGTGCTGTTTAGCCAAGTTTTCTTTTGGCAGCTTCAGCTCCTGGGGTATCTGGGTAAGCTATCCTGGTCCTGCCCTGTTCCTCAAGCCACACAAACGCTCAGACTTCTAGGCCTGGAAAATTTAATGTCAGACTCAACTGCAGAAGGGGAGCTCAGGCCGGTCCTGCCCCTTCCACTGTGGCTCCTGTGACCTCAGGAGCCCTGCCTCTGTCCCTCGTCCTCTTGTCCATTTCGATCTCAAAAGACTTCCTCTGGGCACCAGCCGCCTGATAGTGACCCAGCCGACCGCCCCCTTTTACTCTTCTCCCAGGGGCCTCTTGTCTCTAGGACAGAGGTCCTGCTTTGACTCAGGGCTATGTTGTGCCTGAAGGCTTTCCCCCACTCCCGCTCTGAGGTGGTCCAGACCATGCGGGGTCCTCAGCCAGCCCAGGCCTGGAGGCCGTGTGGACTCCATGCTGGATGGGGTGCCATCTCTCCCTGAGACATTCTGGAACACGTCTGCCCCGGTCCATGAACAGGAAGAGACTGTCTCCTTCCCATCTCAAAGTCTTGCTCACTCCTTGGCTGCACAGTAAATTCTGGTTTTCTGGCCAAAGGATACCTCCCAGGTACCGTCAGGGAAGGGGCAAACTCAGATTTCCAACTCCACCAACGCTGCTGATGACTCACACAGCCCCCACAACCCGCCCCAAACCCCATCCACCCCAGAATCCTATCATCATTTTACGTAAACATGTGGCAGAAAAACCAGTCAATTCATCACAGGAAAGAAGACCCTGGCTCTTCAGAAGCTGACAATCTAAATGAGGAGATAAGTAGTCAAGACTGGGAATGAAAGACCAGAAATAGGAAGCATAAACTGACTCACACCAGAGCAAGAGGGTCAAGAGGGAATGCAGGGTACTGAATGTGGGGTACTGGGCAGGCCTGGGGCACAGTGGGTGGGTTAGAGATATGTTTCAGGGAGGCTGACACACATGGGGAAGGGCCTCCCTGGAAAGGGTACCCAGGAAGAGCCCCTTAGACCAGGGAGGAGGCATCCCAGGAAAGAGGCCATGTCTGCAGTATTAATGCATGCTGTGACACGCCTCCGGAAGTCACTGGGGACCACTGAGGGAGGGCTAAGAGAAAGAGAGATGAGGAGGTGAAGGCTGAAGGTACAGGTGACAGGAAATTCCAAAGAACGCTCTAGTTAGGAGACATCTTTTGAACGGAGAGGGGAAGGTGGCAGGTGACAAAAATAGGAGTGAGATATAATAAGGAAAACTAAAAGCATTTCTCTTAAAATCAGGAACAAGACAGGGAGGTCCACTTTCATCACTCTTATTGAACATAGAACTGGAATCAGCCCAGCACTCAGACAAGAAGAAATAAAAGGCATCCACACTGGGAAGGAAGAATTGACACTGTCGTTATTTGCAGATGACATGATACTGTATATAGAAAACCCCGAAGATTCTATCAAAAGTCTACTAGAACTGATAAATGAACTCAGTAAAGCAGCAGGATACAGAATACATATTCAGAAATTGGTTGCATTTTTATACACCAATAATGAACTATCAAAAAAGAGAAAGTAAGAAAACAATCCCATTTACAATTGCATCCTAAAAAATTAAAACTAAAAAATCTGGGAATAAATTTAACCAAGGAGGTAAAAGACCTGTATTTGAAAAATTGTAAGATACTAAAGTAAAAAAAATGAAACAAATAAGTGGCAGCATATATAGTGCTCATGGATAGAAAGAATTAACATCATTAAAATATCTAACCTACCCCAAAGAAATCTATAGATTCAACACAATTCCTATCAAAATATCAATAGTGTATTTCACAGAACTAGAACAAATACTAATTCAAAAATCTATATGAAACCACAAAAGACCCCCAGTAACCACAGCAATCTTAAGAAAGAACAAGGTTGAAGGTATCATGCTACCTGATAATCAAACTGTACTACAGGGCTATAGCAATCAAAACAGCATGGCACGGCATAAAAACAGATATATAGACCAATGGCACAGAATAGAGAGCCCAGAAATAAAACCCACACTTATATGGGCAATTAACACTTGACAAAGGCAGCAAGACATATAGGGTGGGGAAAAAGCAGATTTACAGCTACAACTATGCAAAACACAGTCCTATTTTTGTCTTATTATTTATTAATTATTGTATTATTTTTCCATATGGGTAAATACAGTCTTATCAATAAATGGTGTTGGATAAATTGCACAGATACATGTGGGGAAAAAAATGAAACTAGACCATCATTTTACATCTTACACAAGATATACAAAAATAAACTCAAAACGGATTAAAAGCTTAAACGTAAAACTTGAAAGCATAAAACTCTAGAAGAAAACACAGGCAGTAAAATCTATGACATTTATCTTAGCAATATTTTTTATGATAGTTCAAAAGAAAATATGCACCCTTATGTTCATTGCAGTGTTATTTACAATAACTAAGACTGGAAGCTGCCCAAGTGCCCATCGATGGGTGAGTGGATAGAAAAGCTATGGTACATTTACACAATGGAATATTACTCAGCCAAAGAAATAGAAGAAAATCTTACTTTTTGTGACAGTATGAATGGAGAGCATTATGCTACGTAAAATAAGCCTGTCAGAGGAAGACAAATCCATATGATTTCACTTATATGTGGAATCTAATGAACAATATAAATGAACAGAAACAGACTCATAGGTACAAGGAACAGACTTATGGTTGCCAGGGAGGAGGAGGTGTGGGGGACGGGGTAAAAAGAGTGAAGGGACTGAGAAGTACATATTGGTAGTTACAAAACAGTCATGGGGAGTAAAGTACAGCACAGGGAATATAGTCAATAATATTGTAATAACTGTATATGGTGCCCAGAGGATACTGGAAATATTGGGGGGAACATTTTGTCTATCCATTATGCCGTACCCCTGAAACTAATACAAAATAACATTGAATGCAAGCTCTAATTGAAAAACTTAAAGAAAAACATTTTTAGAAGAAAGTAAAAAGACAACCAACAGAATTGAATTATCTGCATATCATATATCACACATTTTCAACAAGTATATAAAGGCAACTATGGTGCCAGAACAATTGGATATCCATATGATCAACTCAAGTCTCACAAAACATGCAAAAATTTCCTTCTTAATGGTTCATAGGCCTAAATGTAAAACCTGAAACTATTCAACTTCCTGAAGAAAATATAAGACTTTGGGTTAGGCAAAAACACACACACACACACACACACACAAAAACTTATATATAAAAGCAAAATCACGATCCATAAAAGGGGAGAAACTGATAAATTAGACTTCATCAAAATCAAGAACATTTGCTTTCATAAGGCACTTATTAAGGTAATGAAAAGATGAGCCACAGACTGGAGAAATTACTTCTAAATCATATATTTGATTTTTTAAAAAATTGTGCCTAGACTTCATAAAGAACTCCCAAAAGTAAATAATAAGAAAACAACCCGATTTTTAAAAGAGCAAAAGACTTGAATAGACAATTCACCAAAGAAGACAGAAGGATGAGAAATAAGCTCATCGGAAGATGCTCAAAATCATGAGCTATTAGGAAAATGCAAAAACAATTAGATACTGCGCAACACCATAAGAAAGGCTAAAATAAAATAAAATGTACAAGTTAAAAAAAAGAAAGAGAAAAGAACTGCCAATACTGTTTCTGGAGCACCTTGCTAGAAGGAATGAAGAATGCCCAGCCTCTTTGGAAAACTGTGTTGATTTCTCATAAAGTGTAACATAGACTTGCCATATGACCAGCAAGGTCACTCCTAGGTATTTGCCAAAATGAGAAGTTATGTTCACACAAAAATCTGTGCAGGAATGTTTATAAAATGGAACAATCTGGTAAAAACATACATCTATGATTTTTTAACTGGTGTGTAGTAAGAATTTTTTTAAGTGACTATCATACCTGTTTGTTCATTTTTTAATTGATTTCAGAATGGAAGGAAGAGGGAGAGAAAGATAGAAACATCAATGATAAGAGAGAATCACTGATCGGCGGCTTCCTGCAC
>PVJC01009299.1:0-46250 GCA_004026665.1 Murina feae
ATTCTCTCCTTGTCTTTTGCTCTTGGCATTTTGATTATGATGTGTCTTGGTGTGGTCCTTCTTAGGTTCCTTTTGATTGGGGTTCTCTGCGCTTCCTGGACTTGGAAGTCTATTTCTTTCACCAGGTGGGGGAAGTTTTCTGTCATTATTTCTTCAAATAGGTTTTCAATATCTTGCTCTTTCTCTTCTTCTGGTACCCCTATAATTCTGATGTTGGTATGCTTAAAGTTGTCCCAGAGACTCCTTACACTATCTTCAAATTTTTTGGTTCTTTTTTTCTTTTCTTTTCTTTTTTCTTCTGTCTCTTCTGGCTGGGTGGGTTTTGCTTCTTCATATTTCATATCTTTGACTTGGTTCTTGCTATCCTCTCGTCTGTGTTGGATCTCTGTATATTATCCTTTATTTCAGTCAGCGTATGCTTAATTTCTAGCTGATCCTTTTTCATATGCTCGAGGGTCTCACTAAATTTATCAGCAGTCTCTAGAATATTCTTGAAAAGTCTTATAACCGTGGTTTTAAACTCTATATCCAGTTGTTTGCATTCCTCCATTTCTGTCTTTTGTGATCTGTTTCTTAGACTCCGCATTTTGGCTTTCTGTGTTAGGTGTCCTATAGGGCCCAGTGATTCAGCCTCCCAAATCACCTGGGGTGGACACTCTTGTTGTATGCCTTTGAAGGCTGGGTGGGTGCACAGTCTTGTAGTTATCACTGGGAGGAAGTGATCTGCAGGCTTTTCTCCTCGTTGTTTGGGGTTTGGATCTTTTGGAGTTCTGCCCTGACTGCAGACCCTTAGGTTATGCTGAAGGCTGGCAGGCACACAGCTTGGGCAGGGTTGTAGGTGGGGTGGGGCGGGGTCTCAGAGTCACAGGGCGGAGCAACCCACAATGGCTGCTCTTCCGCTGCTGATTCTCCAGGTTTGGTGCCCCGGGGTCTGCGTGCGCCAGTGATTCCTGTGAAGAGCACCTCCAGAAAACCGCTAGTCTTCAGCCCCGCTGCCCTGCAGCCCGCGCTGCATTCAGTGTGACCCTGGGAGTCCACAATCTCCTTCCTAGCCACGAACCCGACCGAGCACAGCCGCCACTCCCCTTCACCCGTGCCACCGCGCCGCCGTGCCGCCGCCTCGGTTCCTTTCAGTTTTGGCGCTGGGGGCTTCTACTCAGTCTCAAAGCACTCCTTCTCTTGCCTTCTGGTTGTAAAACTTTCCCTTCCTTGGTTCTGGAGGATGGCCATTTATCTGTATAGTTGTATTTAAAAATATAGTTGTGGAGGCTGTGCATTTAGGTATATATCTCATGCCGCCATTTTGGTTCTCACACCAGCTATCTTTTAATCAATATTTGCCTGGTCCATTTGATTCTGTATTATTACATTTTGCACATATCTATAAAATAAAAAATAACTAGGTGTTATTTTCCTTTTATAAAATCTAATTTGTGATGACTTTAATTCTTATTGTATTTATTATGATTACTAATATACTAATGCCTATTTATACTATCTATTTTAATGTTTTGTGAGTTTCTTTTTATTTTATTGGCTTTATTGAATTGATCAAGTTTTCTTTATTCTTTCTATTTTTCCTTAACTAATTTGGTAATTATACATTTGATTTTGATTCCTTTTAATAATTATCCTTTAAGTTTCTAACATGTATATCTAACTTAACAAAATGTGAAGTTGTCCAAATCCTCTATCTTCCTCCTGAATAATATAAAGACTTTGTATGATTAATCCCTCTTATATTTCAAGTTATTGTCTAGTATTTTTTTTCTTGTACCTAAACCACCACATTAGTTATACTGTCATTGCTTTACATCCACAGTCCATTTAGGTGTACCAACATGCTTTTTCCCCCTCATCATTATTTCCTGCATTCACTTTTTCCTTCTAGATTTACCATTATGCAATCCCAAGTTTGCTGAATAATGTTATTTAGCAATTTTTTTCATTAGGCTTCTATGACTAGTAAACTTAGTGTTTGTATTAATTTACCTTCACTTGACATAGTTCAATTGGAGATAATAACTTTGAAAATATTACTCCATGTATTCTGCATGTAATCTCTCATCTTTTGTCACCAATGCGACATTGTGACACATGAAATAACATTTTGAATTCTCTGCTTGTGATGGCTCCAAAGGTCCTGCCCCTATTAAGTTTTATAGTATTCATTAAGGATATAAATTATGAGCTTCTTTGTTTTAAGTTCCTATTCACTTCTATGACTTTGGTTTCTCTTTCCACATTCACACATTTCATACCTTGGATTTGACATGTAACCATGTTTCCCAGTTTTGTTTTTGCAAAGTTTATTTTTTCCGTGAGGGAGAGTTGTTTGCCAGTTCAGTCTGCCATGTTGACTTGACATTCTCAGTGGTCTCCTTACAGCTACTTTTCAGTTGAAGGAGGAGCCAACCTCACAGGATGGTCTTGGCTCTAATGGTCTGGAAGTTGAGTCATGGAGAATTAATGAGAAAAGCCCAAGACTCAGGCACCTGTACCTGGTGCATCCCCCACCCCCATGTTCTGCTCTCAGCCTAGTCAGTCTGCTCTTAGAGAATTCCATTTCTTAGGTCCCCTGACTGGCATTTCTATCATGGGCCCTATACCTGGTCTCTGGGACATGGTTCTTTGACCAGACATTGGAGAGAAGTGCATTTATGTACCAGTTGCAACCCAATCTTGTGCTCCCAAGTGCTGTTTGACGTTCAGGTGAGTCTTGTTCCACTCTGGCAAGCCTTCCAAATTTAGGAAACACATGCCACTGAGAGGTCCTGTTAGAGCCCTTAGCTTTTGTTCTGGATAGAAGTACCAGCAACCCCTTCTGCTGGGGAAGGGGAGAGTATTTGGACTCACAGCTCAGCTTGCACCAGAAAATACTTCCTCACAAAATTCCCTCTCTCCATTCTTTACCCTTTCATAATGTTCTTATAGATTAATAATTGAAACTTTCTCAGCAACTACTTAAACATTTACACATGATTTCATTTCCCCATTATTTTTGGTTTCATCTATCTTTATTCATACTAACCAATGTTCTGGTATTTTATCAGTTTCAGATATTTATCATGTTTCAGTGTCAGTTTAGTAGCAGTAACTAGTGAATTATTAAGGATTTCTAAAATGTGCCATCATTTTTCATGATACTTTTCATGAGCTTTTCCTTCAGACTTTGTTATTATGAAATATTTTTTTTTTTGTCCTGGAAAGTGAGAGTGTACATATATAATCCGTGGTCACCTATGTGGGACATGGTAAAAAAAAAAAAGTGAGTGAAATTCATCTGGGAACAGAAATTACTTTTGTAGTGGTCATAAATGCCAGTCCTAACTTTATTAGATTAACTTTGACATGGTAGGCATTACATAAATATTATTGAATAAATGAATGAGAAAGAAGCAATCCCAAATTTGCAACACTAGCCCTTGAATTACAGAGGTACTGGAAACCAACTGAAGGAATTGCTACCTCTCAAATTCAAAGAGCAACAAGGTCTTTTAGTATACTTTGTCTGATTTCCATGCAAGCACATTCTCTTTGCTGTATTGAAAGCATCTTACCGGTAGTTGCCATGATAGTTTGCCCATCATTATCCTTTCTGAATCTTGATATTATCTTATTTTAAAATGCTTATCAAGGTTGCTTGCAGGTTACTTTGATATTATCTTATTTTAAAATGCTTGTCAAGGTTGTTTGCAGGTTACTTTGATGTAGTGGGAGTGGATGAAATTTAAGGTCTCCCACAACTAGATATTCTGTGAGTTCTGGCATCGTCTCTTCATTTTGCATTAGTGAGTCCAGCAGAAGTGAGTTATGCAGGGCAGAGCATGGAGCCTGTGGAGCAATTACTTTCCCAAACGTCTTCACTGGCAATTGTGCTGCCATATGGCTAAGTATAGCATGCAGGTGTCACAGATGAAATCTTCCAGAAGCTTTCATGGCCTCACAAAGCCAGTTCCCAGTTTGTTTTGGGAACACTCCATACTTTATTTAAAAAGTTAGATTTTGGTCCACATGTGTCTTAAGGAACATGAACTATTAACAACGAAATGGGACATATTCCATAAAGGAACATGTTGTTTCTTCTTAGCACTAAGCACTGTGCTATACTGAACAAAGTTGCAGATATAGGCTTTTCCATTAAAAAAATATTCTCCCTGAGGCTTCACATTTTAACCCAAGTTTGCTACAGCTTTCCATTTGTCTGCAAATAGAAAAACATAGGTCAGTAATAGGACTTTTGAGTTCTATTTGTTGTTTTATCATTGACCATGTGACACAGGGGTCCTCAAACTTTTTTAAAAGGGGGCCAGTTCACTGTCCCTCAGACTGTTGGAGGGCCGGACTATGGTTTTTAAAAAAACTATGAACAAATTCCTATGCACACTGCACATATCTTATTTTAAGCAGGACAGATAGCGGCGGCAAAAACACTCAGCAGGCTGGATAAATGTCCTCAGCGGGGCGCATGTGGCTCATGGGCTGTAGTTTGAGGATGCCTGAATTGTGACAACTTGCCTGAGTTCTTTGTGACTCATTTTCTCTATGATGAGGGGGATACTTTCTGTTTCACAAAGTTGTAAGTTCTGTGTGGTGATAAAATGGGTTCTAGAAAGTATTATCTTCCTCTTGGCTTCTACACATGTTTAAATTTCTGTGGTTGAATACAGTGAATAGGAAACTGGAACATGCACACCCACATTTTCAATGATTGAGAAAGAAGTTGATGACCAAGACCATATTTAGCAGAACATTTTAATTGGGGAAGAAACTTAACAAAGGAAAGAAAAGGAACATCGATAATCTGAACTTCAGTGAACTGTATCTATTAGCATCCATATTGTGCTCCCAGTAAACACAGATAACATCTTGTATTCTACAGAATAACTGTCATCTATGTTTCTATTTATAAAGAATTCTAAAAATATCATTCTGAATTCCTCAAAGCAGAGATCATTGATGGTACGTGCGCTAACACCCCTAGATCTATTTGTATGCATGAAAATATATGTAGAAGTATATGAAGTGGTGGCACCTCTGATATCTTTTGGCTGCTAAATACCATCAGCAAGTTATATATGGGCACACATTAGGATAGAATTAGTAGAAATAAGTAGAAGTGAAAACTCTTAAAAATGAAGTCTCCTTGAATAAATTATGCTGTTCAGTCCAGTAGAGGCAATTGAGTAGACTGTGGCTTCTGAGATCAAAAGAACAGAAAAATGACAAGAAAACCTTGCCAAGGGCATTGTAGTGACCCACGGCATGGAAGAGCTCACCTATCAGGTAGCCTTTTGAACTCATGGTTCACATTGTTATAAGAAAGAGCCCTCTAATAGTAAAAAAACCAAAAACAAGTGGTAATAATTGTATTCTCTCTTTGTGGGAAAATGAAAAGGAGGATAACTTAAGTAAGAAAGGCAAAGCTCACTTTGCACATTCTGAAATCCCATAGTTTGAAGTCAAAACTAAACATCTTATTCCTTTGGAAGCAACAAACATGTTTTGTTTTTGTTTTTTTCTTCATAATGGAGAATTATCTCCTGTGAAGAAGGAAAAAAGCAATGCTGTTTACATGTTTAATGTTAAAAAGAAAAGAAAAGAAAAGAAAAGAAAAGAAAAGAAAAGAAAAGAAAAGAAAAGAAAAGAAAAGAAATGGCAGTCGCCAGAATGATGGCACACTGGATAAAGGAAGAGCAGACCCAAAGAACTCCTTCCCCTTGGGCCACCGCCCTTGCCAGTTCCCTAAACAGGAGCACAGAAGCAGATCGGAGCTGGGAGGCTCTGGACAGCCATCTCCTGCTCTTTCAGAGTTCGGGTCCCAGGAGTTTGACTGGCAGCCACACTCTGGCCCTCTGGCTATTTCTGGAAAGACTCCAGGAACCTCTTTAAGTCAGATGATTTTGCTGCCTGAGATCCTGACAAGAAATCTTTCCTTGAGCTGGGGGCAAGTAGGAGAAGCCAGGAATGAATCATCTGAAGAATCATGGACATTTCTGCCTGCCCCAATGACCCTCTCCTGAGAGATGCCGTGCCTGGAATCCCAGCCACATTTTTTGGGCCAAGCCCCGGTGATTCACCCAAGTCACTTCTGTGGAAGAACACAGCCACGCCTCCTCCTAGCTCTGCCAAACAGAGCCACGATGCTGTGCCTGGTTCAGCCAACCTTCCCTTACAAATCTTCAAATCTGTTCTGCTTGGAGGCGTTCTAGGCAGGCAATGGACAAGAACAGTCATGAGGTGCTTGCTTCTCCGCATGAGGCTAAACTCTTCAACTGGTAGCAGAAGAAGCACAGCTCCCTGCCTGGAGCGCTTTGCTCAGGTGGATTGTCAAAGGCATGGTTGAAAAATCAAATCATTGGTAATGGTTTTAAAGTGACAGTCAAATTTATTAATTTAAATATTAATGATGCTCCTTCATCTTTATCTAGAGGAACTGTAATTGAGATATTGTTAGCTGTGTTCTGAAATACCAGATTTAAATACCTATCTTGGATGAGGAAGGAAATGGGTTTTGTTTCCCAGACAGAGGGTTGGGATGCTGAATAGGGCAGTATCTATAGCACCAGCCTTGGGGATTGCCTGGTTTGGATTTGAGGAGAGACCCAGTCATACCCAGGCTGTCTGGCTTTGGACAAGTTACTTTTTGAGTATACTTCCTGAATTTACATCCATTCCTCTAAAGCCGGGGTGGGGAATCCTTTTTCTTGCCACCAAGGGCCATTTGGATATTTATAAGATAATTTGAGGGCCATACAGAATTATCAGCTTAAAAATTAGCCTGCTATATTTGGTCAAACATTTAATTAACTCACCCCTAATGCCTCGGCAGGGCCAGACCTAGTGATTTTGAGGGCTTTATACAGCCCTCGGGCTGGATAGCCCCTCCCTTGCTCTACAGAATAGGGCTAATATTATCTGTCATAGGGTTGTTGTGAGGCTTAAATAAATAAACCACCTGGGACATAGTAACTGGTCAAGAAATGGTGACTGTATTTATATTATTAAGATGGAGACATAAAAGCATTAAAATAGAAGAATTTAAATATCAGCAGGTATTCTTAGGGCTATGAGACTATGGGAAACTTTATTTTCTCTGTCATTCTTCTCTTTATTAAAAAACAAACAAGATCAGTGAAGTTTATGTTATTGATTTTTTTTAATATATGGCATTATTTGTGTTTATCTATATCACCCCTCTCTCTCCATATTGAGCTTGGAATGCATGCATTAACTCAGGCTGAAATGAATGATTGATGGCTCTGGAGCTTTAATTAGGACACCAGCAATGACACTCCAGCATGAGGTAGGGACACTGGTATGAATTTCAGAGTTCTTGAGGCTGCTTGGTGTATTCCCTTCAAGCTAGCAGGAGAATTTTTAGCTTAGTTCAGTTTTTTTCCTTCATAAAATTTGTGCCAGGAGGGCAGAAGAATGAAAGCTCTTTGTGCTCTGGAGTGATGTGATTCTGTGCTGATTACAGAGAGAGCAAATAACCACTCCCACCCTTCCAAGTCCTACTCGGAGTTCCTGCATGGAGGGGAGAATGTATACTTTGAATTGGGTTTCACGTGGAGAAAATTATTCCCTGCAAATTTCCTGACTCTGGGCTGGTGGGAATGGAGGAGGAAGATCTTGCAGTGCTGCTCTGAGGTTTCTGAGCCTCAGGGTCATTCATAATCACACAGTTGTAACTAGGCATTTGGTCAATGAGTCTCCAAGTCAACATCTACCTGGTTGAGATTGGTTCTGCCTTCTTTGTTAAGAGGGTGCTTGCTCTGCTGTTTCACAGAGCTAATAAATCATGAATACTTTTCTCGGCCATTTAAAAGTCATTTCCTCTCATGTTCCCTGGGCTCCAGAAGCAATGTTGTACATGAAGGCTGGTGTGTGTGTGTGTGTGTGTGTGTGTGTGTGTGTGTGTGTGTGTTTTGATTGCTATCTTAAAAAATAGCATATGATAGCAAACAACTGCTTAGAGATTTTCAAGCCAAAATTTATCAATGACCTAAACTCTACCAGTGTATTCCTCAGAAAGTAAAGATGTATGCCTTGTATTACTTAACCTTTCTAAGTCACCTGCTTCGTATTATATTTTTTATTTTACATTCAACCTCTTATTTGAAATTCAAACATCTTATTATAATCATGTGTATGCTTTCTAAACTGAAGTGCGACTTCCTAAAATCTGGTGTTTCATGTATAAAATTGCTTTTATGATAATTCATCTATTCAACAAATATTTATTGAGTGCCAAGTAACACAGTTTTTGAGATATTGGGGATATGTCAGTGAGCAAAGGAGAGGACAATGTCACCTTTGGAGATTAGAATTCTAGGGTGTCTAGAGGGTGGGCTGGGAGAGCAACAGACAACAAAACAACTGCTATTGTATATTGGACTGTGAAGAGTGTTATGGAAAAATAGCAGGGCAGGTAGATGGGAGGTTCCAAGAGTATGTGTGTGTCATAGGGAGGGAGGATTCAAATTTAAGTAAAGCTATTAGGGAAGATCTACCCCCTGTCAGAGTGATGTTTTTTTTTTTAAAAAAAACAAAACCAACATAGCTGTTTTATCGATATGTGTTTTTGTTGTTGTTGTTAAAGTATTTAAAAAAGTAATTTATTTTCCAATTACAGTTGATATACAATATGATATCAGTGTCAGGTGTACAACATTGTAAATATATATAAAATCTTATGATGTGATCACTCCAGTAAACCTAGTATCAGGGTGACTTCGGACCGCAGATCTGAAGGCAGTAAGGGAGCGAGCCATGGGGTTAGCTAATGGAAGAGCCTCTTATTGAGAAGGAATAGTAAGTACCAAGATGCCAAGGCTGGAGCTGCCTGGCCTGCCTGAGGAATAATGAAGACAGAAGTTCTTGTGGCTCAAATAGAGTGAGTGTGGTAGGAGAGAAAAGGTGGCCAGATCAGAAACACAGAAGTATTTCCAAGAGGAAGAAATGATCAATTAGTATAATCATTAGGCAGAGAGACAACATCCAGGAGATGAAAACCTCCTGTTCCTAGAGTTGACATTCTAATGCAGGGATACAGAGTTAAAAAGCAAATTGTATAATATGCTAGAAGGTGATAAATGCAATGGGAAAGAAATGGGCAGGGAATGCTGCGGTGGAGGTGGAGGTGTGCTTAGTAGGTCGTTGTTACTTAGAACAATCTTAGGATGTGAACTTCTCAAGACTAGAGCCTAAACTCTTGATTTCTTTAGGTTATTAGCTAATTCTTAGAAGACAATGAGTATCTAATATAAAATAATTGAAAATAATCCTGCTAAATTACCCTCATTCAAAAAACATGTTTTGGTTATGTTCTGTGTATCAGAGACTACAATAGGTGAGCAAAAGGAGACATAGCCTGACTTCATGGAGTTTATAATTTGGCAGTGGGGATAACATTGATCAAACAAACACATGTAAAACTGCAAGGCAATGGTGCTATAAATGAGAAAAATTTGATTTTAGGAAAGCATGTAATATGGAGAGGAGTGACTATACATTATTCACCATTCAATATTTTAGTAGTGCCGTTAGCTTTCTCATGCAAACTAGCTTTCTGTAGTGATGGTGAAATAGAAGCTAAAAATAGTTCAAATGTACCCCATCCTGTTAAAAAATACATGGGAAGCTACCCTTCTGAGAGGCCGTAGTAGCGTCTCCAGGATTGTCTTACGGAATTTGCTTATATGATTGTCTGAGCCATATGGAAAAGCGAAGGTTTCTAATCTAGAGCTGGATGAACTGACTTGTGATCTGAAAAAGGCCATGAAACTCTGTATTTGTTTGTTTGTTTTTGTCTTTTTTTTAGTTTTGTTTTTTAGAACAAGGCCTTTAACAGATTCTGGGATGGAAGTATGGTACTAGTCAGTGTTCTAGTCCTTATATGAAGCCAGCAAGTCTTACTCTAACTTAATAACTCACCTTAGACACACCTATTTTCAGCTTTGTTTGGAGATGTAACTGTTGGTTATTTTTTACAGTCCCATTACTTTAGATGAGTAGTGATATGGTGCAACCACTGAACCAGAAATGTATTCATTCACTAGCAGCAATGACGTATTTTTCTGTATTATACCCGTCCTTGGCAAAGGATGCTTCAGCTGCTCCCTTTGCTGCCTTGCTGTCAATTTGATAAACGGACAGGCTTCCTTCCCAGCAGGGCTGGTTTGGCTCCAAGTTGCAGCACTGATCACTTCAGCAGTCTGCAGGCCATTGTTCCTGCTTCCTCTGAGCTCACAGAGCCCATTCAGAGTGCACCAGGGCATTCCGAAAGATGCTCAGGCTGACGGCAGCACACCAGCCCAAGCAGAAAATAAAGTTTTGCTCTGTTCTGCTAAATGTCGCTGCCAGACTCTACAGAGACATACTGCCAGGAGAATAAAAGGGAAGTTAATTCTGTCCATGGCACAGAGCTATTTTGAAAATTTACTGCCAGCACCTTGCAACGGATACATTTGTTTATTTTAGCCTTTTCTTCAAGCAGTTTTTCTAGCTCAATGGCGGTTCATTCGTGTACTGGATTTTTAAAAGGAGAACAGGGTAAAATAGTGTCTTGCTGAGCATGGCTTTTAATGGTAAAGAGAGTGAAATAGGACATGCCAGATCATAGAGACTAAAGAAAGGTTAGCCAGAGAAAATCAGTCCTATCTAAGCATTTCTGCAGAATTGATAGCGTTAGTGCTGGGAACAGATTGGATTGCTAATGTTGTACCAGGTGCTTCTCTTAGGCGAATGCTCTTCTGTGATCTACTTTAGGCAAAATCATAACAGTAGTAGTTATATTTACGTGCCACATCTTCCACAGTAATTATGTTCTCCCTCCTACTCCTGTCTCTATGATGTTCCTTGTGGGGAAGATGAGAATTTTGCTTACCATTTTATAAAAGGGTAATTGACACACAAGGTGACCTAATCCCTGGATCTAGTTCACACAGCTAATGGAAGTAGAAAGGATTTGTTTTGTTACTTAAAGAAGTAAGTAAATAAAAAGCAGATGAGAAGTTGAGTGTTCTCATTGTAGAAAACTTGTTTCTCTATGAAAATTAAGCACATTGACAAAATGGGCAGATATATCTTAAGCGAGGTGGAGGAAGCCCAGGTTTTTTCTAGCCTTATTTTTAAAGTATATCTATATGTCACATGTTATATGCACTCTATGTGTGTATGTGTGTTTCATGATGATGATAAAAAATAACAGATCTGGAAGATCTAGCACTGTGTTTCTAGCACTGTGGTAGGTACATTAAATATGTAATCTCATGTTTTTAATAGTAGACTTCTTATTAAAGATTTTTTCTTAACCATTATAAAGTTAATGATACATCACCCTTAGAAGTAGACATATCTATACATTTTACTGGTTTTAATATTTGCCTCTATTTCTTACATACCATTTATTCTATTTCCTTAAGTTCTTTTTTTGCAATTTCCTCTATCTTCTAGATTGTCTATGCTGTTGTGCGACTTTCTGAGATCCTTACATAGCTGAAAATGTCTGTCTCTTGATGTCACACAAGAATAGTTTGACTAGAGAATCATAAGGTCATATTCTTCTTGCTTAAGTCCTTTGCAAACATTACTGCTTTCTAGTTGTCAGTGTTACAGATCAGATTTTCAATACCAGTCTGATTTTTTTTCCTTTCCAGGTGAATTATTATTATTATTGTTATTATTATTATTATTATCATTATTATTATCGTTATTTTCTGCCTGGAAGCTTGAAGGATTTTATCTTCATCCATGATCTTCAGAAAATCTGCCAGAATATATTTAAGCATTTGCACCTTTTTTCAACAGTCTACCTCAGCTGCAGGCTATTTCATTAGAAATGCATAATACTTTTGGAGGTTGTCTTAGCTTGGGTTTTTCCAAAAAGCAGAGCCTGAGACAATGACTTGGTATAGGTAGTTTATTTTGGGAAATTATCATGGGGAACAAGACTGGGGGAACTCAGAAGAGTGAAATAGGGAAGGAGGGGAAGTCATTCTCAGGGTGCATTACTGAGTTGGTTATCAACTTGGATGTTGAACGCTCAATCCACCTGGGGGCCTTTTGAGGAACTGTGTAGACCATGCCTCAGAATTATCCCCCTGGGACAGGAGGAGGAAAGTATCTATCCACCATTTCCCATTCCCCTACTGTCCAAAGGTTGCTTCAGAGGGTGTTCATTTCCTGGTATTTCCTGGTTTGCACATTTATCCCCAGCTGTTTTCCCTTTGTTAGGCGTTTGCTGAAATTGCATGGAAGCTTCATGAGAAGCCCCAGTGCTGTCATGAATTGGAGCTGGGTTTCCTCATGCCACCACTGTGTAGCCAACTCCTAATTCCTTGATGGTAGTCAGGGTCAATTGCCCCATCAGTGTGGCAACTCCTTTCTTTGCTTGTTAGTTTATCAGTTTGAGAATTCCCAAATGACAAAATAGCAGCCATAGCTTTAAATTCAGTGAAACTCCTTCTGCCTTCCCATGTGCTCTGGCAGAAGGGTCTTTTCCTACCTTCCATCTTCACCCTCAGTGCCCGGACTCGGGACTTAGAATCCAGCAAGCCTAAGGACTTAGGCACAGGAAGCACACAATCTGAAAGTGGGTTAGCAGGCGTGATGATGAGAGGGGCTCATCCTAAATCCCATGTATTTTTGTTATACTTCACCATGAATTGGCTAGACGTTCACTGCATAGACAGAATCCTGGAGGGCAGCACTCAACCTTGCTGGATATGATCCCCAAGTTGGCTCCTTAGCTGGGCCTATTAATAAACAACACCATCATTTTACGAGGCTGACATCATCAGAGTGATGTGATATATGGTGAGATCTGTGGATTCTCTAGTCACACACCCATTTCATTTACCTTCACTATAAATGTGTTCCTGGGACTGAGGCAATTTTATTGGGATGGCATGTTTGTAAATCACACATATTTCCAACCCTCAGATGATTCTGGCTGAGGCACTTTGGATAGGAAAGGCAAACTAATAATCAAAGTAGGTGTAAATTCTGCCAAGGATATATTGCTGCTCTTCTAGGATATCACCAACGTGTCACAAAGTGATTGACTTTCTTGAGGGATGTTTCTACATTGAGGTACCATGTTGTGTCTCTGCTGCTGGCAGCTTAGGATTCAGCAATGGCAGTTGCTAGATCATCCTTAGTGAGAGAGAGCCCACGCTGTTGGGTCTATGCCTACTCTATATCCCTGTCACCAAGCCTTCTTCAGTCATGGGACTAGTGTGTAAACACTGAGGTAGATGAGGTCACAGGCTGATTGATATCCATTGGAGAGTCAACCTATTCACCTGCTGGTCCAGTACCTCTCTGGATGCTCTGGAATCATCTATGATTTGGGATCTATGCCAAAGAGTCTTCCACAGACCTGTTTCTCAAATATCCTTTTCTCTAAATCTCTAATCCTGCTCCTTTCAGGATCCTGACCAATTGTCAAAGGCCTCTGTCAGCCCCAAAGTCTGCACATACCTGTGCTTTAGGCAGTTTCTTCGTGCATATAAGGTGCAAAACCAAGTGTGTTGCACAGATTTATACCCACTGGGAAAATTTCCCTTTCCACTGTCCTTCAGGGCCACCTTTAAGTGTGGCTGCACTTTGGTGTAATTTTCAGTTATAAATATTTTGAGGTGCTCCACCTCAAGTATTTTCTCCTTTGTGAGCTGGTCATAGGGAAGCCTCTAGGAGAGCATGGATTTAAGTTGAAGGAAAGGCATCAATGTAACAGGGGAAAGTCACATGGAAGGTGAGGCCTCCTCCTTATACAACTTGCTTGTACTCTCTGGACCACCCCAGGTCAGTCCTAAATGTACTATTTACATCATAGAGTGGATTGCTTCTCTTCCTGGATGACCTTATGACTTTGTGGATCTCATAATCCCAATTCATCACAGGCAGCTCTGATTGCACAGTCACACTTTATGTTTTCACCTCTTCTAGGGCTCAAAAGCATTCCAGGTGCTGCTTTTGAAATGGTGAGTAGTTATCTGCTTTCAAAGGTTTGACCTTGCTTCAGAATTCAGGGGTCTGTTCTGCAATTCTCTTACTGAGGCTCAACAGAGACTCTACATGGCATGCTAATCAACCAAGGACACCTATAGCACCATCCATCATCCAGGTCATACAGACTGAGTACAAGCAGCTTGTACTGCAGACTGGATCTGATATAGCATTCTCTCTTGTTCTGGGAAGCATAAACCATGCCTTCCAAAGCACCAATAAATGGTTCACAGTGTATTGAATAAGCCAGTATCCGAATAAGCCTATCAAGTGTAGTTCTTCTTTCTTAAAGTGGTAGGAGGTGCATGTGCAACAATTTATCATGTATACTAAAGGAGATTTTCCACATGTACCAATTGAGTCTTTAAAATCATCACCCATATGGTAGGTCATTGAAACTTTGAGGGTTTTATCACCTACCCTCTGACATTACCAGGGCACATTAACTACTTGCTGCTTCCTGCTCATCAGATCCCATGACCTTGATGTCATTAATGTTGTCAACCATCAAGCATGCTGGTTCTGTGTTCTATCAAGACAATATTGTGACAGCAGAAGATTTAACCTGGTCCTGGGGTAAGACAGTCAAAATATGCTACTGTATTTTCTACATGACAGCAAACTGTTTTTGAGTCTTACTTTGTCTGCTCAAAGGCTGAATATTATGTGCCAGAAGTGTGATTATCTGTTCAAGCACAATCCCACATCTGCAATTCACCATGATCCCTCTAGTTTTTGCAGATGCTAAATAGTTGAATTGAACGTAAAGACTTCATTCTTCAACTCTTTGAGAGTGGTGCTAATTTCTGCAATTCCTCCTGAGATCAGGGACTTCCCCTTGTCCCTTCCAAACACAGTGGCTCTTATACCATTGGCCAAAGAACCAACCTGATTGCACTAAAGGAATGGGCAATAACTGCACTAATGGTCTGTGAGCCCACTGGGCCACTATGAGATGGATGTGGGCCAGGATTTCATTCATTGCCTAGCTTCTATAAACCTCCCTAATGAAGGGCCACATGGCATTTTGGATTCCTTGTTATCAGAGTTAAGTCAGACCCTGTGCCCAACAGCGCTTGGAGGGTCTAAAGTATTCTCCTTTCCCTGGTACATACTTATTCTGATAACTGGTTTCAGATTCTTTTGAGGAAATATGAGGGGATATTTTCATATATTCGCAGTGAAGTTGTTGGATAGCTCATCAAGGGGACCTGATCTCTTCCTTCGTCAATGACTCTGGCCCTGAGACAGTGCTTTTAGTCTGAGAATTGACTTAGATCTAGAAAATGGGTGAGTGGTTGTTATTTTCTGTCATGGTGGCTGACACCAATTTTTGCTTGCTAGATTTCAACTTCTGGCAAGATTATGCAGATTAAACAAAACTATAATTAGCTGCCCATCCATCTTGCTCCTGTGATCTATTAGCAATCATCACAGATCTCTATGGACCAAGGCATTCTGATTGTCACTCTTGCCTTGCTGCCCACTTCCATAATTATGTTTATACTGTTTCTGTAAAGACAAAATAGCCTCTGTTATATTAGAATCCTATCAATTCCACTAATACCAGGGAAACTAATTCAAGTGCAGTACCTCCTACTGTTCAACAGCCATGACCAAGTTTCTTCACAATGTTGGTGTTTCCCTTCACCATGTGTTCCTGATCGACCGGGTGGAAGAGTTTCCACTAGGTCTCCTCAGGGAACATAGTCAGATATTGATTCTTTGATCTAACATAATATATTTATTACAACATTCCCACCTCACTTTCCCAATACTCTGCAGATAGTTCTATACCGATTTATTTTTGGCTAGGTCCAAGCATCCAGGAACAATTCCAGCTGTGCATAAAGGCTAACTTTGTCCTTGTTAAGACAGAGAATCTCATATCATGGGTATGTTGCAACATCAATACGTTCTCCCCTCTCCAGCTTATACACAACTTCATGTCTGAGCACTGTTAGTATCTACTCCTACACTTGTTTCTCTGCTTCTGTCTTGCAATTGTTTAGCTAGTCTGTTTCTTCCCCTGAGCAGGAAGCATATATGCCCTCAGTGATGCTGTGAACTAAACATTTCTATCATTACAGTACTTAATCCAGGATAGGAACTGATGTGTTTCTGCTATCCTATATAATAAGAGAGGAATATGCTAATTATCCATTATGCCCTAACATCACAACCAATCTACAAGTGGTGGAGAGCTACAGGAGGGTGGGGCAGCGAGATATGAGCAGCGGAGAGCTGCCAGCAGTGGTGGGCGGGTGGCCAGCAGAGGCAAGTGGCAGTGAGCAACTTGTGTACAGATTCGTGCACAGGGCTACTAGTTTAGTATATGCACTTACAAAGCAGTGCAATAACCTTCTGATGGGTCCAGTCTGGAGCAGTGAATGGAGTTGAAGAGGAGCCCATTTTATGAGGCATCTTAATCAGATGAGGTTTTTGCAGGTTCTCCTAGTCATACTTTTTTTTAACAGTGGCACTGTTAGCATTTGGGCTATGTCTTCTGAGTTGTTGACAGCTTCCCTGGCTAGATGTCAGTAGTACCTCTCTCCTTCCTAATGAGAATCACTACTTGGGTGATAGGATCCAGGCTGCTGCAGATGTCCATTGGTAATGGCAGTATTTTTCAGGGTGCAGCTAAGGTGAGGTGTCACCTGGCTAGTCCTATGCACATGTGGTAGCTGCAGCCATGGCTGGAGCAAATATGGGCTAAGAAGATGTGAGCCAATGCATTATTTACCAGTGTGATAAAGAGGTAAATACTGTGCACACATTTCAAAAGAGGGAACACTGAGGTTCAGAAAGGTTAAACAACTTACATTGATGCATAAAGATGACATAAAGATGAAAGACATAATACCTCCCCTTATGGAATTCTCAGCCTAGCATACTGTGAAGTATTATATAATAAATAATTACCACATGAGCATTGATGAAGTCATTCAACCAGCATGTGACAAAGCAAAAAATGGAATGAAGTTTATTTTACTTCTGAATGCGTTTTCATTTTAGTAGATTGATATGCCTCAGGATTTTATTATGTTTATTATATGCTAGAATTTTTGCTAAAATACATGCTTACCTGGTATCCTTTAATATTCACAGAAATCTAACTAATGGCACTGTCATCCCAGTTTTCAGATAATGAGGTGGCTCTTCTTTGTATACTTTCATATGACCTAGACACATGCTGCTTGCAGAGACATTGCTTAGTAGAGGACAATGACCTCAGACTGATGAAATCCATGTGGACAAGCACGCAGATGCAGGCACAAGGTAATGCGGCATGTGGCGAGACACAGCAGGACCCAGTGACCATTCCATTAGCTCCATCTCAATCCTCCAACAGCGCAACTAATTAAGATATGGGCTGGTAATAACTAACTCAACTCTGTTTAATAGTGGCTTGTGAAACTGGAAACTATCTGAAAATATCTAACTAATGCGAAAGAAGTATTGTTGTTACAAGGGAATTGATAACCAAGGATAATGGGAAGGGGAAGAAATAGCAAGTTGGAGCTAATTACCAGGGAAAGCCCCCTGACACTGAGCATGGTGAGCCAGGATAATGGTCTCCTGAGGGCAGTGGCAGAATCACCATCAAGTTAGTACATTTAAAAATAGGCAACAGAACACGAGGAACAGGACTGCTGGGAATAATCTTGCATTAGGCTGGAAAGGAGGTAATTGACTAAGTGACCTAATATTCTTTCTCATGAATTTGTAGAATCCAAAAATAAAATAAAATAAAATAAAATAAAATAAAATAAAATAAAATAAAATAAAATAAAATAAAATAAAATAAAACCTTATAGGCTGTATACAGAAATGTGGGTACCTAGTGACTGAAGATGCCTAAATATAGACCCAAATTATTTAGAAATGGAAAATAAGAGCAGCCATACCCCAGATGGAGCACAATACGGGAGTCAGAGGAAATGTAGGAAGTGGACAGGCAAGTGGAAGCACTGCCAGGAGTAGGCTTTCTCTGATGCATGCAGATGGGACTGTGTCCAAGTACATGGAGCTAGAAGAAGGCTGAATTCATTAATAACCCAGATCTCTCTCTCTCTTTCCTCTTTCAATTCTACTCTATCACAACATAAGACAGAGTTCATAGAGACCACCCACTGTGGACTCTTGCATCGTCCATATCTCCCCCCTCTGTGCTTTCCTTCTTTTAAAACTGGTGACTGGTGACTGATGTAACAGAAGTAAATAAGGCCTTGGCTCATATCTTCTTAGCCCATATTTGCTCCAGTCATAGCTGCAGCTACCATATTGCATAGGACTAGCCTGATGACACCTCACCTTAGCCACACCCTGAAAAGAGCACTATTTTCCAACTTGCAGTCAAAAGCTTGACACTCAGCCCCAGGAAGCTTGCTAAAAATGCATATTTCAGCCTCTCCCTGCAGACCCATGGAATCTGGATGTCTGCGGTGGAGCCCATGCATTTTTTAAAGAAGTTCATTGGCAAGTCTTCTACATTTGGTTAACTTGTGAAACTCTGCCTAGGGAAGAGCATGCTGTCTAACTGGGAAGAAACCACAGGGAAGAAAAGTGTAGCCCAACCCTCTCCCTTCTTTCCTCATTTGCTTTCCTTGATTTTCCTTGACCTCAAACCAATGAGGCCATACTCTCTTCCACTTCCATACTCTCTTCCACTTATAAGTTGGTTTACATACACCTGTGTTTATATTTGACCTATTTTCAAAAGAACTTTAATACATTTTCTTACATGTCTAATATGAGAGTTGTCCTGTCTCAGCTTTGTATTTGTGATAGTTTTAACCCTCTAGCAGACAGGAGTTAAGACAGATCTTTACCACATTTTTATCCTTCACACTTTTGAGGTAAATAATGGATTTCTTTTTGAATGTGACTAAGTCATATTTGTAAAAACGAATCAAAACAAGGCATGCAATAGAAACCCGGGTTTTGGCAGCTTTGCAGTGTGAGAAAACATGGTCTGAAGACTGAACACCAAGCATAGTGTCAAGACCTGGCTCTTGTTTCCATCTCTACCGACAATCACATGAAAATTTCAGCAAGTCGTGTGGTCTCTCAGTTTATCTCTCTGTAAGCAGGGATAACAATAACTTCCTTATTCTCTCACAATGCAGCTGAGAGAGTAAGCATGATAATATCATGATTTAATATTACTCTCCACTTAGGAAGCCTAAAAATGACATCAACATTATCAACATCATCATTTCATAATTTATATACCATTGAACAGGAGTTCAGTCTGAGTTCTCCAAGATAATTATTTCCCTCATACTATGACTTACAAAAAAAGATAATCCAGTAAAAAACAAAGATCCTAGGGATTACATCTAGCTAAAATGTATATCAGTCAGAACTCAGTCTTCTAATTCCCCAGATAATGCTAGATATCAGGACAAGGAAAATAATTGGCATTGTTTAATTTTTGACATGCTACTAATGAACAGCTAAACCACTTCCATAGCAGGCAAAATTACAGTGCTGCTGCTGGTATGTCGATACTTTATCTGAAGTTAATTGGATTTTCCATTATGATGAGTCTTGTTTTTCAGAATCTAATCTTAAGTCTCTTTCAATTGATCCACAGAAGGTATGTAAGGTAGGGGTCGGGAAACATGGATTGGGAAGGAACCTGATTAGGTTCAAGAATCCTTGGATATGTTGAAGCATTATAATATGCAAGCAGAAACTAGGATTTCTGGAGAATATGACTTTTCAAAATGGAGTTGTTGTTATAGTCTCTCTCTCTCTCTCTTTCTCTCTCTCTCTCTCTCTCTCTCTCTCTCTCTCTCTCTCTCTCTCTCTCTCTCTTTCTTTCTCTCTCCCTCTCTCTCTCTTCTCTAAATAGTAATGTGTTTCACTTCTGTTAGGAATGTTGAGTTTTATCAGTACAGATTGGAGAAAATAGCAATACCAACCTTTTTTTTCTAGTCTGAAGGAGTGCTCTATAGGTTACCTAATGTAGCATCCGTTTGTTTTCTCTGGTGATTTGAAACATGGAAAGAGCTTTCAAAGTGGGGAGACCAATTTAGAAAAGGTTTCAGCACCATTGATGCGCCGGGAGACAGTGTGGCTTTCCCAGCTGTGAAATGGCCCTTCACACTGTCACTTTGAGAACAATGAACAAGCGCATGGCTGTGTCCATGCCAGACCTCTCAAGGGCTCAGAGAGCAGATCCCTGGGGTGGTGAGCAGCCAGACAAGTGCACCCAGGGCCTCTGGAGAGGTCGGGACAGCTGCTTGGCTTAGGCTTCCACACAGGAGCCACCTTCAGTTTCGAGTTTTGACATTCTCTATGAAAAAGACTGACCACCCATTACTTTCTGGTTGTATGACCTTATCAACACTTATGTGCAATTATTTATTATGTAACATTTCAAAATTTGCTGGGCTTAGAATTTTTTGTGGGGTAATATTATGTCTTATTTATCTTTATGTCCCGTGTATCAAACTTGAGTGCATCAACTTAAGTTGTTAATGTATCTATTTATATGTACTAAAGGTATTTATTTATTAAATGTAAGTAGTTAAAAATATGTCACATTTTTGTTAATCCTCACATGATATTTCTTAATTTTCCTTAAGTCACTAAGAATTTGAAAATAAAGTGACCATGGATCTACCTAGACTTCTAATGGCCTGACTGCTCGTGGAGCCTGCTGGAATGACAGCCTCAGCGAGGGGTGCTGCTCCATGGGCTCCGAGGAGATGTGAGAGGAAGCCTAGAGAGACAAACTAGGGGGAAGCTGGTGAGAGCCAAGGACTTAACGAGATTCCAAAGTCTTTTAAGGGCATTTACCAAATATCTGATTTTTAATGTTCTAAAACTAAAAAATACTGCCTCTGTCTATGTCAACTTTTATGTTAAACTTATTCACTCTAACCAGTGGTTGTGGAAAAAAGAGAACCTCATTCACTGCTGTGGAAATGCAGACTGGTGCAACCACTATCAAAAGCTGTCTGGTGATTCTTCAAAAAATTAAGAGTAGAGCTACCATATGACCCAGCAATCCCTCTCCTGGGTATATACCTGAAAAAGGCGAAATCACGTATTGGCAAAAATATATGCACCACTATATTTATTGCAGCAGTATTCACAACGGCCAACACATGGAAACAACCAGTTCCTGTGACAGAGGACTGAGTAAAGAAGATGTGGTACATGTACACAATGGAGTACTATTCAGTCGTAAGAAAGGATGAATTATTGCCATTTGCAACAACATGGATGAACCTTGAGAACATTATGCTAAGTGAAATAAGTCAGGCAGAAAAAGCTAAAAACCATATAATTCACTCATATGTGGGATATAAACTAAAACTCATGAATACAAACAGCAGTGTGGTGGTTGCCAGTGGGAAAGAGATGTGGGGAGAAGGAGGTCCATCCTATATAATAAAAGGGTAATAAGCAAATTGACCTAACAGTAGAACAACCAGTTGCTATGATGCACACTGACCAGCAGGGGGTAGACACTTAACGCAGGAGCTGCCCCTAGCCCACAGGCCTTGAGTAGCTGATTGGGGTCTGCCAGCCAACCTCTCGGCCCCTTCCCCCGGTCTGCAGACTCTGATTGCCCGACGGGGAACAGAGAGCTGGGGATGGGGGCAGTGGACACAGATGGTGCCAGGCCAAGCCCCCTGCCCCACTGATTGTCCTACACACAGAGGGCGACTGGCATTAGGGGATGGGGCCAGTGAGTGGGCGGGAGCGGCCAACCTCTCGGTCTCTTCCCCCAGCCAGCAGGCTCTGTTCACCTGATGATGAATGGGAAACCAGGGGTGGATAGTGATGAGGGGTGGGAGGTGGGGCCAGCTGTGAGCAGCTGAAGAAAATGGCCCTGATCATAGGCCAGGCCTAGGGACTATATCTGTGTATGAATTTTGTGCACTGAGTCTCTAGTATAATATAAGGTGACAGGAGAAGATTTGATTTTGGGTGGTGAGCATATGGTGAAATATGCAGATCTTGTAACATAGAAATCCATACCTGAAACCTATATGTTCATGTTGACCAATGTCACCCCAATCAATTTAATAAATAGTAAAAAAAGAAGCATCCATAAATTAAAAAAACAAACTTATTCAAATATTTGTTTGAACGCTGTATTGAAAAAAGAGTACAACAAGCATTGCTTGGCACTTGGATGACTTAGAACAATTAAATAGAAAATTGGTGAAACTGTAAACCAAATTGAAAGGGGGCTCCAGAAAGTAAGACCTGCAGTTCAATCACAATCCCCCTTTCATTGCAAACTTATTTTAAGCATAGAATACCCACAACACTTATATGCAGACTAAAGTTGTGCATGGTGGGGGGGGGGGCAGGAGGGCTGGTTCCCTCAGTCCAGCCTGCATCCTTTCTCAATCTGGAACCACTGGCTCCTAACCGCTCACCTGCCTGCTTGTCTGCTTGGCCCTAACCACCTCTGCCTGCCAGCCTGATGCCCCTAACTGTTCCCCTGACAGCCTGATCATCCTCTAACTGTTCCCCTGCCAGCCTGATCACCCCCTAACTGCTCTCCCTTGCTCGCCTCTGCCTCAGCCCCTGCCACTGTGACTTTGTCTGGAAGACCATCTGGAAGATGTCTAGTCTAGTTAGCATATTATCCTATTATTAGTATAGATAGTGCATATGCTCATATATGAAACTTGCTCATATATATTATCTTATGTACTTCCAATAGAAGAAAAGTACATATTGTCTAGACTGACACATTTGGGCATTAAGAAGCAAAATTATCTTTGATATCTTTGGAAATTAATATTTTCATACCACAGATAGAAATCTCAAGGTAAAGACCAGAACTCCAAATCCTGTGGGAACTATTGAAATCAGTCCAATTTTAGAGATATCAAGGTGTACTCTGGTACCAGTTTTGTATATAATACCCTAATAACAGCAATACACTGAGGGCAACTTGCATTCTGTGATTAAAATTTAGAAGTGAAATTCAAAGCAAGAAAGGCAAGTGAATCTTTACCCCCCATCATTCACCTCTGTGTGGGTCCTCTCCTTCCCATTCCAGGGCCCACTACCCACCACAAAATTGCAAAGTTCTATTCTCAATTTTAGGGAAACCAAATAGTTTAATCTTCTCTGTGTAGATAAATCACCAGTAGAAAATTCTCTGCCTTCTTACAGTCTTGTAAATTAAAAGATACAACCCTGTCTTTTTAGCATTGTATTTTTGGAAAATTTCTCATGTCAGGTTTGAAAAATGACAAGGAGATCATAACAGTTTTATAGTCTCAAAACAAAGTTCTTCCAGTATCAGCACCTCTGAAGAGTCTTCATCTTGTCTTCTGAACTTTTAGAGGCACACCCACCAAAAAAGACATAAATTGCATTTTAACACTCTCTTTCTTTTGGTCTTCAGCAGGAAGTTAAATTAAGAATATTAAATCCCCTCTATGTTCTCAGAATTCTGAAAAGTAAATGCTAGATGGCAGCATGAATGTGCCTGTTCTCCTTCCTGAAGTACCCAGATGTTGGACTAGGCTGCTCATCTCCCTCCTTTACACATCTGCTCCTTGAATTTTCCCACTACTCTCACCATCACTGATCCCATTGCCACCTCTTCCCCTCTCACATACTTGCTGGTCCTGGATTGATCTTCTCAGCCTTAGTTCTACTCCCAGGTCATCAGGTGTTCTCCCAAATCTTGTTACAATGGCACTTGATAATTTAACCACTTCCAGAAATTCTTTCAACTCATCAAAGGGAAAACCCCCACACACCTAGTAGTGTTTATGTCTACTTCCTTCGTGTAATGAAAATATTTGTGCATGGGTCTAATTTTTATCTTTCTCATTAATAAAACTTTCTTTCAGTTATCACTGTTTTTTCCAAATTCAATTGGTCTACATGAGGCACACATCTTTTTGTAGTTTTCCCAAGGGAATCTTAGTCTTCCTGGTCAAGTATTCCACTTATTATTCAGACGTCTAGAGAATCATCATATCGTGCTAGGCAACATGTAGTGATTCATTATAATATGTATCAAATATAATTATTAATATGTAGATGTGTGTAATCTCCTTCCTACCTTGTACAAGCCTAGCAGTCCTGTCCATGCCCAATTAATGTTAGCTAAACATGGGACAGGGTGAACAAAAGCAAAGCCCAGAACCGGTTTTCTCAAGAATTTCCCACTCAACACGCTCCACTGGGAAGGACAATGGAGAGCAATACAAAAATAGTTCAATAGCAACATCTCAAGTGGAATTTCAGAAAATAGGTTGGCAGAGGAAATACTTTAAGAATACTGGAGTTAAACCTTCGTTGATGTGGCATAGATATTTCATTATCTTAATCAGCCAACATTTATTAGCACCTAGAGATAAAAGTGAAAATGTCATAATTCTTGCCCCCCAAGAATATCACATTCCAGTGGAAAGAAACTGACATTAGAAACAGATAATTAGAGCCTTCTAAGGCATTTCAGAAAAATATTGTTTTTCCTATTTTGCATGGAAAGAAACCAGCTAAGTTTAGAAAGAGCAAAGGACTGAGCTTGGTAATAATATACGGTAGCAAGTTGGGCAGGATCCACACAGTAATAAGGGAGAAAAAGGGGAAGTAGTTTTCAAAGTGTTTAATATAATAAAAATATAAAAAATAAAAGGAAGATAAACAGATAAAAAAAAAAGAAGGAGAAGTTAGTCACAGATTTCCCCTTATCCACAGGAGCGCCTCACAAATTTCTGATCATTTTAATACAGAAAGTTGCATTTTATTCAGACAATGAAAATAATTTCTTGTTCAGCAGCTGAATATTTTATCTGAAAAATTAACATGAAAGGAACATAACAGAGCCCTAAATTTATTAAAGCAGTGAGAAAACAGTACATGGCAGTTTTGTTTTTGTGGCGGTTAGTATGTGTGTGTGTGTGTGTGTGTGTGTGTGTGTGTGTGTGTGTGTGTGTGATAACTCAGTATTCTATTTATTCTGAACATATCTCCAACTTGTTCCTATATAACATGTCATATGAACCGAGACTCTTGGTCAAGACAAGCCCTGACAAGACTTAAGCATAAACAAACAACTCTGTAATGATTGTAACAAGAAGAGCATCTGTCTCTCTTTTAGCACACCTTGATATGCCCTGGAGAAATGCATAGTCCCTAAGTGAGGTTCTCTGCTTCCTGAAGAGAGCTCTCTAAACTGTAGCCTTATTCATCAAAAACAGTATCTTGATGTGTGCTCTAGAATCAAGAATTTAAATACATTAGCATGAAAGCTTCTGCATTTAATGTACTAAATTAAATAGAATATAAATTTGAATTGGTATTTTTCTGCCTTTCTTTTCCAGTTCTTCCCCCTTGAGCACAGTTAGCATTCACTTAGTATTTATGAGCGATAATCCCTAGCTGTGTTGGCAAAGGTTTGAATGTCATATCACTCAAGCAAGAATCATACATCATGCATCAGCACATACACTATTTACCTGGAAGTCGTGTCTTGAATGGGGTATGCAATTGGAAAAAATCACTAGCACTCATTATCCTCAGCATGCATCAGCATTCCTTCATTGACTTACTCACTCATTCAAATATTTATTGAGCTCCCATTTCCAGATACTCTTTTTGCCAACCCAACAACTTCCCTTCTTCCATGTGGCACAGCTCAAATTTAGTCCCAAACATTTATTCTTGCCCCACATGACTCAGCTAAAACGCAATTGGTTTAAAGCAATCTTGATCTTATTTCCCTCATGAAAGATTGACTTTATGAAGGGGGTAAATCCCAACACTAGACAATGGAAATTGAAAGGAAGTCTGGTGGTGGTGGTGGTGGTGGGGGAGGCATCTGGAAAGGTTTATTTGCTCTTAAGAGTTGCACAAGGAATAAACTGTCAGTGATAGTTTTATGTGTCAATTTGGGTAGGCTATGGTAACCAGTTATTCAGTTAAACACAAATCTAGGTGTTGTTTGTTATGAAGGTATTTTATAGATATGCTTACCATCCTTATCTGTGTACTTTAGGTAAAAGAGGTTATGTTGGATAATCTGAGTGGGCTTCCAATTAGTTGAGGCCTGAAGCATCAACTCCTGCCTGAGAGTTTCCACCTCCTGTCCTATCCTATGGATTTAGAACTTATCAGATCCTACAATTGCATAAGTCAGTTACTGTACTTGAAATGTCTCCAGATAGATGAATAGATAGATATAGATATACGATAGATAGATAAATAGATAGATAGACAGATAGATAGACATCTCCCTTGTTTTGTTTCTTGGAGAGCCCTGACTGATACATTATCCTTTTTTTAGTTTGGGAATTCACATAAAAGGGTGAAAACATGGAAAGGGTCTTTGATAATGTGATTGAAAAATCTGAGTTAATCAGTCCGGGAACATTCCTTATTTGGGACCCCTTGTGATGAGAAAAAAATAAAGCTTTTTACTTTTTAAGCTATTTTGAGTTGGGTCTTCTGTTATTTGAGACTGGAAGCAATCGTACACCTACAGAAACCAACAGAAAACTATATATAATCTGATATAAGCACAATTAGTCAACCCCAGGGAGCTTAAGATGAAGACATGTTGATATTTGGGTCATTTTCTTCCAGATAACAAAGAACTTGCTTTCATTAGCTCAATGAGTGCATTTAAGAGTCCAGAAACTAATTATTCTGTATCTATAGGACTGATATAAAGGTAGAAAAGAGGTACAGTAAAGAGATATCTTGCAATGATAGGTTTTTAGACTTTTGTTTTATGGAAGAAAATATTGAAAACATTATTCATATCCAGAAAATAATAAAGCTATGCTCAATACTTTTGGAATTATTGAATAACTACCTTGTTCATTATTTTACACTAGGGGTACAGTGCACAAATTTGTGCACCTTGAAAGGAACTGTGGGCCTTGAGGCTGTGGTGGGCACCGGGGTGGGTTTCAGCCCATCCTTTGCACACTTGCCCTGTTCCTCTTGCACAGCCCCCTGTCTGCTGGCAGCCTCTCTCTCACCAATGCTGTGCTGACAGCGCTGGCCCTGCTCACACCTGCTGACAGTGTGGAGCAATTGAGACTGGCGTCAGCAGCAGATGTGAGCAGGGCTGATGCTGTCAGCAGGTGGGAGCAGCGGCTGCTGCACCCATTGCTCCTCAGGAACAGGGGGAGGCGGAGAAGCCCTCAGGGGCGACAGAGGCCAGCAGTCACTGCTTGCACCTGCTGCTGGTGCTGGGTGCTGGCAGCAGGTGCCAGCAGCAGCTCTGATGCCAGCAGTGGCTCTGATCCCCCCTCAGGAGCAGGGGGAAGTGGAGAAGCCCCTCAGGGGCAATTGGGGTTAATAGACACTGCTCACACCCGCTGACAGTGCCAAGTGATTGGGGCTGATGCCAGGCACCGGTAGTGGGTGCAAGCAGTGGCTCCAGTGCCAGTAGCAAGTGTGAGCGGGGCTGCCACCAGCAGCAAGTGCAGGTGCCTGTAGCAGGTGTGAGTGCCAAGTGGGACCGCAGCACATGGGAGCAAAGAATCTTCAGTAACCAACAGAGGCTTGCCCCAATGACAGCAACTGGTGCCCCACCTTGGTCTGGCGCCCCCTGCTCACCTCTGCTCCACCATCTCGCCAAGGTCAATGCCTACCATGTTTTTTTTTGTTTTTGTTTTTGTTTTTTGGTTGTTTTTTAATATATATATTTATTACATAAAGTATTACAAAATTAGTACATATATCTCTTTTTTCCCGCTGCCCTTCCCCAGCCTTCTCTTTCCCCCAGTGTTTTGTGTCCATTGGATATGCTTAAATGCATGCATAAAAGTCCTTTGGTTGATCTATTATTCACCCCCCCAATCCTCCCCAGCCTTCCTGTTGTAGTTTGACAGTCTGTTTGATGCTGCTCTGCTTCTGTATCTATTTTTGTTCACCAGTTTATAATGGTTATTATTATCCATAGATGAGTGAGGACAAGTGGTATTTTTCTTTCATTGACTGGCTTATTTCACTTAGCATAATGCTCTCCAGTTCCATCCATGTTGCTGCAAATGGTAAGAATTCCTTCTTTTTTTACAACAGCATAGTATTCTATTGTGTAGATGTACCAGGTTTTCTAATCCATTCATCTGTTGATGGACACTTAGGCTGATTCCAAATCTTAGCTATGGTAAATTGTGCTGCTATGACCATAGGGGTGCATATATCCTTTCTGATTGGTGTTTCTGGTTTCTTGGGATATATTCCTAGAAGTGGGATCACTAGGTCAAATGGCAGTTGCATTTTTAGTTTTTTGAGGAAACTCCATACTGTTCTCCACAGTGGCTGCACCAGTCTGCATTCCCACCAGCAGTGCACGAGGGTTCCTTTTTCTCCGCATCCTCTCCAGCACTTGTCGTTTGTTGATTTGTTGATGATAGCCATTCTGACAGGTGTGAGATGATACCTCATTGTTGTTTTGATTTGCATTTCTCGGATGATCAGTGACTTTGAGCATGTTTTCCTATGTCTCTCAGCCTTCTGAATGTCCTCTTTTGAAAAGTGTCTATTTAGATCCGTTGCCCATTTTTTGATTGGGTTGTTTATCTTCCTTTTGTTAAGTTGTATGAGTTCCCTGTAAATGTTGGAGATTAAACTTTTATCAGAGATATCATTGGCAAATATATTATTCCATGCAGTGGGTTTTCTTGTTTTGCTGATGGTTTCTTTTGCTGTGCAGAAGCTTTTTATTTTGATATAGTCCCATTCGTTTATTTTCCCTTTAGCTTCCATTGCCCTAGGAGCTGCATCAGTGGAGAAATTCTTTTGGCATATGTCTGAGATTTTGCTACCTTTGTATTCCTCTAGTATTTTTATGGTTTCCTTTCTTACGTTTAAGTCCTTTATCCGTTTTGAGTTTATTTTTGTGTATGGTGTAAGTTGGTGGTCTAGTTTCAGTTTTTTTTGCATGTGTCTAACCAAATTTCCCAGCACCATTTATTGAAGAGACTGTTTTGGCTCCATTGTATGGTCTTTCCTCCTTTGTCAAATATTAATTGAGCGTAGTGATTCGAGTCAATTTCTGGGTTCTCTATTCTATTCCATTGGTCTATATGTCTGTTCTTTTGCCAGTACCAAGCAGTTTTGAGAACAGTAGCTTTGTAATATAACTTGATATCTGGAATTGAGATCCTTCCTACTTTGTTCTTCTTTCTCAGGATCGCTACAGCTATTCGGGGCTTTTTTTATTTATTCCAGATAAATTTTTGCAGAGTTCTTTCTAGATCTGTGAAATATGCTGTTGGTATTTTAATGGGGAGTGCATTGAATCTATAGATTGCTTTGGGTAGTATGGACATTTTGATGATGTCGATTCTACAAATCCATGAACACGGAATGTTCTTCCATCTGTTTATGTCTTCCTCTATCTCTTTTTTCAGTGTACTGTAGTTTTCCGAGTATAGGTCTTTTACGTCCTTGGTTAAGCTTATTCCTAGGTATCTTAATTTTTTTGGTGCAATGGTAAATGGGATTGCTTTTTAAATTTCTCTTTCTGTAAGTTCACTATTGGCATATAAAAATGCCATAGATTTCTTGGTGTTAATTTTGTATCCTGCAACATTACCATATTCATTTATTAGGTCTAATAATTTTTTGATGGAGTCTTCAGGGTTTTCTAAGTACAGTATCATGTCATCTGTGAATAATGACAATTTTACTTCTTCTTTTCCAATTTGGATGCCTTTTATTTCTTCTTCTTGCCTGATTGCATTGGCTAGCACTTCCAGTACTATGTTGAACAGGAGTGGCGAAAGTGGGCATCCCTGTCTTGTTCCTGTTCTTAAAGGAAATGGTTTTAGTTTTTGCCCATTGAGTATGATGTTGGCTGTGGGTTTGACATATAAGGCTTTTATTATGTTGAGGTATGATCCTTCTAATCCCACTTTGCTGAGAGTTTTTATCAAGAAAGGGTGTTGGATTTTGTCATATATTGCCTACCATATTTTGCATGCACCCCCTGGTAGCCTGCACACATCACAGCGACCACTTGTTCGATTGTTTGTTTGTACGACTATTTGATATATTTGCATATTAGGGTTTTATGTGTATAGACTAGGGGCCCGGTGCACGAAATTCGTGCATGGGGGGGGGTCCCTCAGCCCTGCCTGCCCCCTCTCACAGCCTGGAACCCCTCAGTGGATGTCCTATGATGGCCCTAGTCTGCCAGGCACCTTGTGTGTGTGTGTGTGTGTGTGTGCGTGTGTGTCGCCACTGGGAACCTGCCCCCAGCTGCATCTGAGGCTCAGAGCAGTCCTCCTGTGTGTGTCTACCTGCTGGGGGCCTGCCTCCAGGCTTGGAGCAGGCACCCCCTCTAATGTTGATCTCTCAAACTCTTGCCCTCCCCTGCATGTTGTTCTTTTTTTTGAGCTGTGGGCAGGGCTGGGTGCTGCCTGCCTCCCAAGCTTGCCTACTGCCCATCTTCCTCCAGCCACCAGAAAGCAGGGAAAACCCCGCCTCGTGGTCAGGCCAGCCTTTTTCTGCTCCCTGATATCTGGAAGGGACCTGGGGAGCCGCCAAGCAGGCCAAGACACCCCCGCTACCTCTTTCCCACTCACTGGTACCCTGCTGCCTTGCTTTCCCACTCCTCAATGCCCCTCAAAGGACCTGGGAAGCTGCCAAACAGGCCCCCAACCCCCGCCACCTCTTTCCCGCTCCCCGATGCCTTGCAAGGGGCCTGGGCAGCCACTAAGCAGGCCGAGACCCCCCGCCACCTCTTTCCCGCTCCCCGATGGCCCTCAAAGGGCCTGAGCAGCCGGCAAGCAGGCCCCTGGCCCCTGCCGCCTCTTTCCTGCTCCCCGATGCTCCGCAAAGGGCCTGGGAAGCCACCAAGCAGGCCGCCAACCCTGCTGTCTCTTTCCCACTCATGGGCCCTGGGTCCTGCGCTGTTCCACCCTGTAGCCGCTCTGTGCACTTGGGAGGTCCCTCAGCCCGGCCTGTGCCCTCTCACAGTCTGGGACCCCTCTGGGGATGTCCACCTGCTGGCGTGCCTGACCAGGCTGGGTGACGGGCTGATGGCTGTGTGCAGGCTGGCCAAGCCCCCCAGGAACGTCCCTCACCCCACTGGGTTGTGGCCAGCATAGGTGACAGGCTGATTGGCGCTTTCAGGCTTTAAGGCTGCCCACAGCTCCCATTGACCCAATGTCCCAGCAAGGCTGGCTGGATGCAGGTTTCTGGTATTTGTTTATCTTCTATAATTGATACACTGTTCCTTTAAGGCAGCCTACTAATTAACGAAGCCTCCTCTCTGCTTCACCTCGCGGTGTCTATAATGAGACAATGTTACTCTTAGGCCTTCAGCTCCTGAGGATTCTATGATTTTATTATGTTGCAAATGTGTGTTTTGGTTGAGCCAGTTTAAGTGGAGCGGGCGGCAGTTTCATTTTCACTCCTGCCGCAATGGAAGCTGCCGTTTACTCAGGTCCGTGAGTGGCGGCCTCCATGTTGGCTGGGCTAATTTGCATACAGCCGTTCTGATTGGCTGGTGGGTGTGGCTTACCCCATCTCGGAGAAACGGTTAATTTTACTATTTCGCTTTTATTAGTTAAGATGTTTGAGGCCTTCCCAAGATAAGTTTTTCTACATGATTTTTTATTTTACTGTTTCATTAATTGACTATTTTAGTTCTGTTTCACACTCAGGAATATAGTTATAAACAGCTGTGACCCCTACTCCAAGAATATGTGTAGGTGTGTACAAAATGCTCACTATCACTTGCAGGGAACAAGTGTTACAGAGACAATGTGTACTGCAATGAAATAAATTCACTCTTAAGCTGAAGCCATGTAACCTAGTTGCTAAGGCTTAGTGTTCTGAGTTATACACGGAGGAAAACAGGTCTATGATAGAAATACCGAAAGGCTCCTCAGAGGATAAGCCCGAATTTCACTGTGGCATTCTCTTCACAAGCTAATCATTTCTTAAACATTTCAGTTACTTTGAATAACAACTACATCAAAGTGCAAAACAGTAGGTGGGAGACTGAAGGGAGTGACAGACAGATGTGTGGGGTTCTCTTTTCCGGGGACCCACTCGGTGTGCTTGAGGAACAATCTTAAAAACTTGTTTGCACTTTTGTTGGTTTGGTTTTAAACAGAAATTTAAAAGGAAGTTTTGTTTTTTAATAAGGAAGTATTTTAGCTTAAAAAACCCCACATATACTAGACTTTACAACATATATTTAAACGTCATTCATTTTTCCTTTCTGTCCAGCCATAAAATGGTGCCTATGGGCATTTACTGAGCACTTATCCCTGACTCAGTGTGCTAGGCCTGGGCATACAAAGATAGAGAATATGCATTTCCAGTGCAACCGGACACTGTACTAAACTATAAACTCTTTACTATATTCTGTATAATTTATTTAAGCAAATGCACAAGGAAACATAACGTGGCCATTATAGTCTCTTTTCTGGGCTGATTTGGGTCCTACCAGAAGCAAAGAAAAAAGTCTTAGAGCCCCTTTGAACTATGTCAGTTGATGAGTCCTAGCAAAATGCAAATTCTTGTGGCTCACACACTGGTCTCAAAGATATACCAATCACTTGGGAAGAGTATTAAATGCTTTCTTTCCTCATGGGGTAGTCTGACCTTACTCTTAAAATCTCCCATGATAAGGAAAAATAATTTGATTAGCCTCCTTGAAATAACTTATTAATGTATCTAGAAATTAACCTATTTTAGCTTTCTTAGAATGTGGTCTATCGACCACGTGTGTTAGAATCTGTGGGGTGCTCAGGAATACACCACAGTGCTGAGTGCACAAGGTCCCACAGATGATTCTTATGGTCACTGGAATTGATTAATAGGCTACCACTGATGTTGGGCCAGATACCTTCTCCACCCAACTCACTGACCCCTGAGGCTGACCTAGGTGGACTATATCAACTAGGATCTCTCCTTCTCTGCCTTCTGGTTGTCTCTAGCCAATGGACCTTGGAAATTGGAGGAAAAGAGGAGCATTACCAAGGTATTTATTTTTGGGGCTCTCTCTTCTATGTTGCCTGCAGATAGCCTCCTGCAACCCATAGGACCTTCTTATTCCCAGTTCCTACAATGACTCAGGTCTCTTGCCTCTCTGAGCTCAGATGTGGTAACAGTTTCTCTGCTGTTACTTGCCTTGTTACTGCACTATTTGCCTGGCCCTGCCTGCACTTTGTAAACAGTGCCTTTGTATATAAACTCTCCTCCAATCTAATGTGAATGTGCCATTTGCTTTCTGTAGGAATCTGATACAGGTATTTTATAACCAATTAGAGCCCCAGTGCACAAAATTTATGCACAGGTGGGGTCCCTAGGTCTGGCTGGCAATAAGAGTTGATCAGGTTCCCTGCCTCCTCGCCTCCCCCCACCTCTCCTTCCATTGCCACCCACATCTGCTGCCACGCCCTCCCTCCCCCACCAGGGCTCAGCCCTGAGCAGCAATCTGGGCCTGACAGCTGGGGGGGAAGGGCCAACCACCACCTGCCGGCTGGGGGGAGGGGCGGGGGAGGAACCCAGGAGGTTGGCCAAGGAGGGAGCTGGCCCTTGGCCCCCCTGGGAAAAGGGCCACATCTGCTGCCACCCACCCCCAGTTCCCCATCCCAGCCTGGGGGCCCAGCCCCAATTGAGCAATCAGGGCCTGCCACCAGGGGGCAGTGTCCGGGAAGTTGGCCAGCAGGTCCCATGGGTGATCAGGGCCTGCAGGCTGGGGGCAGTTCCTGCATTAAGTGTCTGCCCCCTGGTGATCAGTGTGTATCATAGTGACCAGTCATTCTGGTTGTTCCGGTTGTTCCATCGTAAAGGTTGCTTAGGCTTTTATACTAGTATATATAGATAATATTTTATATTTTGCAACTTGTTTTGATATTTATTTTTTATCTTTACAACAAATTAAGATGTAAGAAAAGCAGATTTTTAAAAAAATCAGTATTTTATGAATAAGAAATCTGAGGCCAATAGAAGTTAAATACTTGTTAAAATTCACCATGCTGGTCAGAGGGAGAAGCAGAGAAAGCAAATCTGGTTAATGACTCTGAATGTAGAGCTCTTTGCACAGCATCAAATTGCCTATCCTTTTCCTTCCTCACTGCATATCACATACCCTGATACCATTACCTGATGTAATGGTAATTGCAATTGAAATGATGTCTTTTGGGTAACACTGAACAATGAAAGAAAGAATCCAGTGTAATCCATAAGTTCATTTCAGTTGTAGGCACTAGCGTGGGAGAGCATTTTCTCAGTGAGCTTCTCTACCATTGCACACATGGCCATGTGCACCTGGCTCTGACACAGCCTGGTCTCAGGCTGGTTCCACCCAACAGGGACTTGACCACCTTTCTTGGGGCTCCGCCTGTGTTCTGAGCCAGCGTCTCTGACAGGATCTCCAACATTTTTTCTGTTTCTAACTCTTCCTTTAGATTGGCAGCTCCCTCCGACAGCCTATTATTTCCCTCTGTTCCCATATCTCCCATGTCTCGCCTACTTCTAGGAACATAGAAAGTATTCAGTAAGTATTTGTTGATTGAATAAAAGAGCAATATCAGTCTAATAAAAGAGCAATAATCTCAGGATTATTATGAAATCTTGAATTTTCTTTCTCTTCTGGTCTTATCCTCGAATTCAGCCAGCTGCCAATGTCTGTGGATTATACTTTTGGGTTGTTTCTTAGATATATATTTCTTCCTTCTTTTTACCAATGTCACTATCCTAGTTCAGTTTCTTAATGCTTTCTCTCTGGAGTTGACTGGAATAGTTTTCTAAAACTTCTTGCTTCTGGTTTTTGCCTGTACCGATGCCAGCTTAATCTGTGAGTCCAGCTCTGACCATTTCACTCCTTATCACAATTGTTTAGAAACATCAGCATGTCATTCCAGTGCTAAGCAGCTGGCTTCCTATTTACTTTCCAAAACATTTTTTTATAGATGCTCTGTTCTAGCCAGTCCAAACTGTATCCTTCTCCATTAGTCTTGGTTTCCTCCCCGCTCCATGCTTTGCTGGTATGGTTTTAACACTTGAAAGCCCTTTCCTCGCCTGGTATAGTTGTCTCCTTGGATATGAAGAGAAGCTAAATCTCCCATGAAATCTTCCTCTTTTTAAAAAAATATATTTTATTGATTTCTTTTAGAGAGGAAGAGAGAGGGATAGAGAGTTAGAAACATCGGTGAGAGAGAAACATTGATCAGCTGCCTCCTGCACACTCCCAGCTGGGGATGTGCCCGCAACCAAGGTACATGCCCTTGACCAGAATCGAACCTGGGACCCTTGAGTCTGCAGGCCGATGCTTTATCCACTGAGCCAAACTGGTCAGGGTGAAATCTTCCTCTTTTTACAAGTAATTTTTGTTCTGATTTTGAACACCTTACCAGTATCATTTTAATGGCATTTAATACTTTCTTTGTATTAGATTTATTTATGTTATTCCTCTACATCTTACCTCTCCACAAGATGGTAAGGCCCTCAAGTTCAGGATGTTTATCTAAATTATTCTTGTATTTTCCTTTTTATATATGGTGCTTTGTACATACAACATATCAATACATAGTTATCGAATCAATGGGTATAATTACACAAGGAAAGAATGGACAGAAATTGGGGCACTGTGATCAGTTAAAGGTTAGTAGATGAGGTGATCCTAAAATCATGAAAATAAATCAGAGGGATGTGTCACTGTGGCAAAGACAGAGAAGCAGAAAAGGTGTGTACCTGTATCACTGGACACGTGGAGAAAGGTGCTTGAGTAAGGATGAGGATAAAGATACTGGACACCAGTGGAGAAAACCCTGAAGTTCAGGGGGGGAAACTGACTTGGACCAGAAAGTGATGAGCAGGCAGTAAAATAGTTCTTCATGACAAAGTGAGGGAAATCTTTGCAATAGACAGAAGGACAAACAGGAACAAAAGGAGTTTTGAAGGTAGAGATTACAAAGTACTATAATTTAGTTACTGAATGAGACAAAAGAAATATGGCAACAGAAAAATGACTGGACTTGGGGACCATTAGTGAATTAACAGGCGTGGTTGTTGGTGGAGTATAGAGAGAGGAATCAGATGCAGGCGGAGGTACAACAGGGTGAGACCACTCAGCTGACCTTGGGGAAAAGCCTTTGATATTCAAGAGGTTTTTGGGCCATTGATACCTGAAATGCTAAGTAGCAGCACTGATTTGGGGAGCTGAGGTTACCACAGAACTGAAGAAAGGTCAGGGCAGATGTTCAGCTCTGTGAAAGTGTTGCTGGTAGAAGTGGTGTTCCTGTGGTGTCACCAGCAAAAGAATTTTCAGTGACCCACAAGAGAGGATGAGATCTAGTGGCAATATTTATTTGTGATGCAAAATCAAAAGGATGCCCCTCTGATGCCCCATCTTTGTTCTGCCATGGAAAATCAGGGCCAGAAATAGAGCAAATGTTCAGAATCTTAGTTCAGTTCAGCATTTGGCAGGCTTAGCTTGTTTCCAGCTGCAATCCATTGCTTTCCTTCTGCACCCAGGATTGCACTTGGAGCCTGCATTTGGAGTCTGTGTGGCCACTAGCCACGTGACTGCTAGAGCTACATGGCTACTAAGAAGAGAATAGGTGAGTGCAGAGGTGAGCAGGATGGAGGGGGATGGAGAGAGAGAGAGAGAGAGAGGGAGAGAGAGAGAGAGAGAGAGAGAGAGAGAGAGAGAGAGAGAGAGAGAGAGAGAGAGAAAGAGAGAATGATCTTTTCCCCAAGTGAGACTAACAGGCCTCTATGCTCAAGCCCCTCCCCCTTCCCCTGCTCCCATCCCCTGGAGTGAGGATGAAGCTGTACCTTCTTAGAGAAGCAAACAGGCCTCTGTTCCCAGCTGAATATGCTCAAGGATATCTGACTCCTCTGCTCTCTTTTACTCATTAGTATCTAGCTGGCTGTGGTTGCATTGTCTCTCCTCGCCTCTCCCCGAAAACCTTGGGCCTGGTAATCTTACAAGGGGAAATGCATGAAGGTCTCTTCTGCAGCTGCTTCTTGCTGTTAAACAGGCATAGTTCTGCCTATCCCCAGGCTCAGAGGTTTTTTGTATCTGCCTAGGGAAGAAAGCAGCAAAGGGAAAGGGCGTCTTCATGCAGTGAAATGCTAAGTGCTCATGGACTTTCCAGAGCCTCTTCTTCCAGGTGTGACACATATTGGATACCTGTTTCCAGTGAGGATGCCGGCACTCTAAGCGGTTTGTCTAGTTTATATTTATACTCCTATGTAGGTCAAAGCAGAGTTCCCTTCTTCCTGCAATGATTCGCTGAATATCTGCTTCCAAATCTGAGAGCAATTCAATATGAAGAATGAGGCATTTGGAACTCCTGGATTCTTTTTTTCAGCTTTTAAACGCTTTACTGAACAATTCCAATTGCTCAATTTCTCTGCCGGAATTTCATCACTGGTTAAATTAATTCAGTACTATTATTCATTTCAAACTGAGGTTTAATTAATGAATGTCTTATTTATAAATCCTTACAAAGAATTGTTTTACCTCAAGCCTTTACTATGAAACCAAATTCAACTTGAGTCTTTTTGTGTGCATGGCTTTTCAAAGAAATAGTCTCCTTTTCTCCCTGTGGAGAGATCAGCATAAACACTATTGGAATTTATCTAGACAAAAGAACAGGGCATTTTCATCATTCCACAATAAAATGGAATTTTCCTCTGAAAGGAGGTGTTTTCTATACAGTGTTCAATTTCTACTTCATTTTACCTCCTCCCACTGCCTGTCAATTATCTCGTGCCAGATTTAAGTGGTGAGCAGAGTTTATCCAGGGAGACAGAATCAGGGCAGAGTTGCATATTACATTCATCTTTAAATTTATGTTCCCTTGGCTGTCTGCGGTCTGTAACTATAGCTACATGGTCAAATATTGTTTTTTTCATATCTACCTCTCTTGAGGTTTGGGGGTAAATGCCAAAGAATGAAGTAGCTTGAATAATAGTTTTGAGAAATTGTTCCACGTTTTTAAAAAAACCATTCATTGTATGGGACAAATGACAAATCTCTGTAGAAATCGAATTTGGTGCCCATACAAAAAAAATCCCACAGTTTTCTGTGGTATTTGGTCATCTCCTGTTTGTTTGTGTGTTTTTGTGTGTGTGTGTGTGTGTGTGTGTGTGTTTGTTTCAGGGTGAAACAAGGTTAGATAAATCACAAGCACCATTCTACTGGCATCAAGAGCACAACAAAGAAAGAAAGAGTTGGTGAAGGTCAAGGACAGTGGTTGAAGAAAACAGAAAGGATGTTGAGCTCTGAAAATGGAAGCTTGGTTTTGAACCAGTTGTGAAGCAGGTAAAGATTGCCTTTCATAGTCTCTTCTTTTTCCTCTCTCTCCACACACTCTCACTCTCCTCCGCCATCCAAAGGCCATTCGCCACTTGGCTCTTCGGGCCTCTATGAGTTAGATTTCCATAGAGCCTAAACTGCTATTGCTAAAGTCTTGGCTGATGCTTGCGAGAGGTGTGGGGGATAATTATGGCTTAGGACTATGCAGAGTGCATTTTGAGGTTCTTTATATATATAAAAAGTGGAGAAATAGCATAGAACCAGTGAGGGTGGTTATGGATGGGGGAAGAGATCTTTGCTAAAAGTAGAGTGAGGAGTGACTTTAAGACTCAAACGGTAAACCTTTTAAGCACTGTATAAGCTAGCAAAAGAGTTATCTTCGAAACCTTTAAATCACAGGATGTAGAGAGCTGCCTATCCTACTTCTTCTGAAGGCACAGAACAATAAATTGCTATAGCTGGGAATAAAATGGCACGTGGTTGGCACAACCAAGGGCCTCTGTACCCAGCGCCAAGACACTACATTTGATTTTCAGAATTAAAGCAAGTCTCTTCTGAGATTCAGAATCAACTTAGTGTTTTTCATATCCAGTTTCCAGATGGAACAGGTTTGCAAAATGCCAGAATTTTCATAAGAAAATTACATTTTTCAAATATTTGACCCAATTCTGCAGATGCCAGAGGTTTAGATGACCATTATTAATAGTCTTGATAAACTTCATAAAGGCATCCACAATTTTGGCTTTTTGTTCTGATAGCACTATAAATCCTTTTGATTTTTCCATCTCTAAAACTTTTTAAAGGAGTAATAGAGTGGAAAATGCTTTTAAATTATGCTGCTTATATTCCATGAACTTATTGTGTGTCTAACTTATTGGCCCATTTTTTTTTCCAGAAAAGAAGTTTTGTTTTTGTTTGCTATCAATATATATGACTATATATATGACTCTATCACACTGTGAAAAATCATGGATTGAGAAAAGCCAAAAAGAAAATAAGAAAAAAATAAATTTCTATTTTTATCTTACAGGGCAAATAAATATTGGATTTTTCACAAGAGGCCTATAAAGTATTTTATAAGCAATAAATTTTTAATCTCCTGAGGAGGCAGCATGTTAGGTTGGAATAGGAATCAGAGAGCAATTCTTCTTCCAACTACTCAGTAATACTAGGTAAGTGTGGCCAGCACTCTTGGTTGTCTCCCCAAAGGCTGTTCTTCCAGGCAAATAGTTCTCCTTTTTTTGTCAACTCGCCCAGAAATCTTCATTTTCAGGGAGGTTGGGTTGCTCCTCATCTCCATGGCTGGAATCAGGAGTTGTCTAAGTCAGTCACAGAATACCCTTTCTCTTTTGGCAATGAGTAGGTTAGTGGTGACAGTGTAATCTGTTCTGACCATTACCATGAGAGGGGGTGTCAGTGGGGAGATCCCTCTTGAAAAAAATGTCTTTGCACTTAAGAACAAAACACCACCATAGCTATGTGATCCAACATGGCATCACCAGAAAAGGGGCAACATGATATCTTGAGTGTCCTGATGTGTTCCAATCTTAAATATGTAATTGGTGACTCTGAAGTATTCTTGACAAAAATCTATGTCTTGAATCTATTTATGAGGAAGCAATCAAATCCAGATTGTTGGACTCTCCAAGAATATCAATCTGATAAAAGGTATTTCAAGAAAAGGTAGGACAACTATTCTAGAGTACAGGTTATCAAAGAGGCATGATCCTTGATTGAATCCTAGATCAAAGGTGAAAAATACTTCTCTAAAAGATATTTTTGAGTCAAATGAGAAAATATGAATATGGACTATATTTTAAATAAGGTTTTTTTAAAAAATAAATTGTTTGGGGTACATATAATAGTATCTTGATTATATAGAAAAGAGTTTTTCTTAAAAGAGTTACGCTGAAGGGCCAAGTAGGGAACTGTCATGAAGTCTGAAACTTGTGTTTAAATGATTTAAGATAATAAGAGACAGAAAGAAAGAGAAATGGCAAAGGTAAGTAACTGACCAGTAACAGTATCACCTGAGAGATTGTTAGAAATGCAGATTCTCAGATCTCACCACAGAACTACTGAATCAGAATCTGAGTTTTAACAAAATCCCCAGGTGATCCCTATGCACATTAGACCTTAAGAAACACCTTTATAGGCATGTAGTCTGGCCAAACAGCCACATTTTTCTATGTGCATCCACAAATGCAGACAGAAAGAGGAAAATAAAGCAGATATACAGAAAGAAACAGAGGGGCAAAATCACAGAGCTCTAGCCAAACAGTGAGAATATTCCTGTTACTATTGCTGCTTATTGGTGTAAAGCCACAGCAACCAATCATTAATATCCCTTACAGCTCTGGGCTTAGCTTGGCGGTACCCATTGGAGTCTCATGTGGTAGCAGTCAGGCAGTGTCCTTGGGATCATCTCGACAGCTTCCATACTTGCATGTCTTTTTCCTGGGCTGGGAAGACTCAAATCACAAAAAGCTGGAACAGATTTGGGTTCTTAGACATCCATTTGGCCTTTTCAAGTGGCCTTCCCCATATAGCAGCTTTAGGAAAGCTGGATTTCTTACACAGAGGCTCAAGGTTACAGGGGCAAATTTTAAGAGAGAGAACCAAGTGGAAGCTATATCACTTTTTCTTTTTGGCAGAGCTTTGAAAGTCATCTAGTTGAGTCACAAAAGCTCACACAATTTTAAGAGAAAGGGTCATAGACCCTACTCTTGGTCTAGGAGTGGTAAGGCTCAGGAAGAGCATGTGGGATATAAAATATTGCTATGGCCATTTTGAGAAAATACAATCTGCCACAGAGAATACCTCAATTTTGAACTATCAGGAGATGAGGTTCAATTGTACTTTGCTACCTCATATTTTGATAAATAGCTTGTATTTTTTCAGAAAACTCACCTTTTCATTGTGTGTGTGTGTGTGTGTGTGTGTGTGTCCATGTGCACAGCACAGAGTGGTTTTCTGTTATTCAGAATCAAAACAGCCTTGACTAAGTAATGCTTTCACACATTCTTCTCCACACTTGACATCTTCAAAATGAATCTACTTTAATCCTTATCTTATTCTAACAGGCCGTGATTAGATTGCCTGATACCTAGAAACAATTAAGTGCAATGTGATTGCCTGGTTGGTAGGATCCTTGCTACAGCAAGACAGCTAACAAGGCCTAATGAGGCTGGCCAGGCTCAGTGTTGCATACCGAGTAGCAAGCACCATGGGTGGTTCTGCAGATGACAACTTGCTGCAACAAACTTCTTAAGCACTGCTTTTCCAAGTGTGGTTCAGGAATTGCAGGCATCCAAATGCCATGAGGAGCTCATTAAAATGAGATTCCTGGGTTCTATAAAAATCTTTAAGTGTGTGAAGCTCAGGAACCTACATTTTAAAAGTTCCTTTTATGAAGCTCTTCCCTAAATCTGTGCGTCTCAAACTTTATGTAAACCCGACATGTGATGTAAAATTCTTCATTTTTAAGTTGCTCCCCAAGGATGCTGATGCAGCTGGCCGGCAGATCACACTTCGAGTAGCAAGACCTTTAAAGGAAGACCTCAAAATGTGGTCCCTGCATCGAAAGTATTGACATCACCTGGGAACTTGTTATTGTCCAAGATGTCCTAGCATCCACCTGCCAGAAAAAGCCATAAACCATCCCCCCACCCCAGGTGTAGCCTGACCTCCCGACCATTAATGGCAATATCCTGGCATCCATAGCCCCCGGCTTCGGCAGCACCATGGGGGGGTGGAAGTTCCATACATTCCAAAGACCCCTCCCTCCTACCCAACCCCTCTCCTCCCTTACCTGCCCCAGACCTTAAAAACCCAGCCCAGTTCGGTTCAGGGGCGGCTCCACCGGCCCCTCTTCCTTCCCAGGACCAGTGGACCCGTCCGTTTGCTCCTAATAAAGCCTGGATAATATTCTGTTTGGCTCCATCTTTAATTCTTCGATGGCTTAATTAAATAGTTATAAATGCAAATCCTTAGGCCATAGTCCAGACCTACTGAATCAGAAACGTAGGGGGTGAGATCCAACAATCTGTAGTTTAATAAGCTCTCTGGGTAGCACACTTAAGCTTGAGAACCACTATCCTAAGCAACATCTGATTGATGGAGAGGAGTGGTTCCCTAACATAGCTGATCAGAATCAGGGAAGGGGTGAGTGAGGTAGGTAATCCTACAGGTTTTTAGACCCTCCCCCAGGAGATTCTAATTCTATAAGTCTGGGTTGGACCCATCAATTTTGAAGTCAATTATCATAGGGAACCATTGGTTTAGCGTGTTTAGGAGGAAAGGCTAGTAAAGTCTGGGAGAGGAAGCTAGAGAGGAAGAGAAAGTGGGATCAATATGGGGAATTCACAGTTACTTAAGTAATTATTATGTGACAAATCCTGGGCTAGGGGTTTTATATAATGTTACTTAACTTCCAAACTGCTCTCTGTAGCCAGTACTAGTACCTCCATTTGATCAATCAAAGACTAAAGTTAGAAATTGGTAAACAATTTGAAGTCACACAGTTAGCAGTGGAACAGAAAATTAAAACCAAGCCTTTTACGTTAAGTCTTTTCCCATTTTACTCTGTAATTAAAAATAGACTTTCTAAGGTGGTTGGAAGAAAGTTTGGAGATCATGAAGAGGAGGTAGAAAAGTACCACCATGGGCAGTGCAGTATCTAATCTAATCTAATCTAATCTAATCTAATCTAATCTAATCTAATCAAAGAGTAATATGCTAATTGTGCCACTCCACTACATCACAAGCCACGTCCACCAGCCAATCAGAGAGACTATATGCAAATTAACCTAACCAAGATGGTGGCTGGCAGACACAGAGCTAGAGCAAACAGGAGGTTTCATTGCCCCAATAATGGAGGAAGCTTCCTGCCTAGGCTGGCTGTGGCCTCTGCTCAAGGCAACAAAGTTTCAATTATAGAAGATAAATAAACCCCAGATACCTGCTTCCAGCCAGCCTTGCTGGGAGCTTGGGTGGCTGGGGGCTGTGGTCAGCCTGCAAACAGCCATCAGCCCCTCACCCAGGCTGGCCAGGGACTCTAGCAGGGACCACTACCCTGAAGGGGATGTGGCCAGTCTGAAAACGGCCCTCAGCCACTCACCCAGGCTGGCCAGGAACCCCAGTAGGACCCCCACCCTGATCCAGGACACCCTTCAGGGCAAACCAGCTGGCTCCCACCCATGCACCAGGCCTCTATCCTATATAATAAAAGGGTAATATGCAAATTGACCCTAATAGCAGAATCACTGGGAATGTCACACACTGACCACCGGGGGTAGATGCTTAATGCAGGAACTGCCCCTGGTGGTCAGTGAACTCCCATAGGGGGAGCTCTGCTCAGCCACAAGCCAGGCTGAGGGCTGCCAATACAGCAGTGGTGGTGGGAGCCTCTCCTGCCTCCTCAGCAGTGCTAAGACTGTCCGACTGCAGCTTAAGCCTGCTCCCTGCTGGCAAGTGGACATTCCCCAAGGGCTCCTAGGCTGCCAAAGGGATGTCTGACTGCCAGCTTAGGTCTGATTGCCCGGGGAGCAGGCCTAAGCCAGCAGGTAAACATCCCCCGAGGGTTTCCAGACTTTGAGAGGATACAGGCTGGTCTGAGGGACCTTCCCCTAGTGCACAAATTTTTGTGCACCGGGCCTCTAGTTTAATTAATGGTGCACGTGCCAACTTCCGCACCTCATTTGTGTCATGTGGAAAGATCCAAGTTATCATTTCTTTATTCACTCAATAAACTTTCCTGAGACTCCACAAGGTGCTAGATGCTACCCTAGGTGCTAAGAACAGATGTGGTAGTGAGAAACTGTCTTCAGGGAGGATACAGTCTTATTTGTCTTTCTTTCTCAGTACCTACTAAAGCAAATGTCACACAATACATGCTCTATAATTATTGCCTTATGCATTATCTGTAGATAGATAATTTAGAATGAACTATTGAATTCGTCACAGCTAAGCTAGTGAGCCAGTATATTAGCCAGGGTTTACTTACATAAGTCTCTAATTTATTTTCCTATTCTGTTTTATTGGTGGGGATATGTTGATGATAATTAATAACAGAACTAGCAGACAAAGGAAGGAATTTGTTACTTAGCAGCCATGAGGAAAGTCTTCTAGGAAGAAACCCGAGTTTTCTTATTGACTATAGTTATGTGGATAACAGAGATTGCTGAAAATCTTTCAAGTGTTTCCTTCAAGTGTACTTACCTGAAACTCTTTTCAGAAAATTTTTAATTGCTCCTAGAGTGGAATTAGACATAGTTAAGAAGTTTTTTTTTTAATAAGGATATAATTAGAAGTCATGAAAAATATACTTATTAAATATATTTAACTTAAAAAATAAACAGTGAAGGCACTAATTTGCTTATTAATGTTATAAATGGAGTGCTTACAGAATACAGCTGGTTATAAAAATTTAATTGTCAGTTAATACTTATAGATGGGGTCTTGAATAGTGTTAAGATTCTCCTCATTTGAGAAAGATAATGATAAGCCATTGGTATTCCAGGTTAATATTTTTGTCTCATTCTATGCCTTCTTCGAGAAGCTCTTGAAAAAGAAACAGTGTTGCTATTGTTTGGTTTGAGAAGAATTAGAGGCAAACTATTAGCCATTTAAGAATATTTGCAGTGGTTGCTTACATATGATGGTTACCAACCATTCCTGGAGTTAAGTAGGTTATTAACAAAAACTTCCACATGCCCAGTATAGCTTTGGATGGGAGGCAGTAAGAGAGATGTTGGTATTTATGGGCACTTGACATATACCATCCCCATTTTATAGTTACAGGGTTAACAAACCTAATAAGAAATGTTCTTAAAACCACTAGCTAATAAGAGCCAGCCTAGGATTGCCTGACTCTTTAGCATGAGGCCATCCCACGATACCTGAAGGAAGAATTATCCAGAAAGAGAATTTGTCACATTTTGGTGAAGCACATAAGAAAGATTATGGCCATTCCTATTATTCAAAACTAGAATAGATTCTAATTTGTCTGAAGAAATATTTAACACCCCAATGTTTTAGACTCCTCTTCTTCCTGAAAATGAAGGAAGTGATAGAGATCAGACATTGCTATTGTTTTCTTTGATATTTGGGACTGTAGAAAGCACAGTTTGCTTTGTCAAGATCATTTCCCTGTGAAGCCTTTCCTGACTTTCCTCCAAGCTCCCTGTGTGCTCTGTTCATGCCACTCCTGTAGCTGTGGTTTTCTCATTCAGCTGTAGCTTCCTGAGAGCAGGGTAGTACTTTCTTTATCCCTGGCAGCTAGGGGATGAAGCAACAGTTTGTTTTGGGGAGGTACTTTGATTATTAGCAAGCTCGATCTATAGTTGCAGATTAGCTATTTAAAAAAAATTATTGAGCATTTAATATATGCCAGGTAGTGTGCTAGTTACAGGAGACAATCAATGGGGAAAAAAAATAAATGCAGTATGTCCCAGGGCTTCCTATATAATAAAAGAGAAACATGCAAATTAACTATCCCTCTGCTATGCTCAAGCAACACCCACAAGCCATGCCCACCAGCCAATCAGAGTGACTATACAAATTAACTTGACAAAGATGGTGATTAATTTGCATATGCAGGTGTCAAGTGCCCCTGGAGACAATAGTGGCCATGCCCTCAGGCTCCCAGGACCTTGCTGGTGGAGAGCAGAGCAGGAGAGGAGTGGGCAGAGAGTAGAAGGTTTGGAGGACTTGGCAGAACAGGAGGCCACTGGACATAGAGCAGAGTGAGAGAGAGGGAGGCTTGGAAGGCGTGGTTCCCTCTGTCACCCCAGCTTCTTTATCACAGCTGTGGAAACTGACATCAAGGAGGAGGAAGTCTCACCTCCACAGGATCAGCCTTTTGTCAGACAGCTCTCAGCGGCCTGACAGCCAGGACTCTCATTCACCTGCATCTCAGACCGAGACAGTAGAGAAGTGGGACTATGTCTAAAGAATAACTGTTGATACAACATAGCTCTGT
>PVJC01009300.1:0-20732 GCA_004026665.1 Murina feae
GGGAGCCGCTGCCTGTGTGTGGTCCTGAGGTTTTGAGACTCTGTGTGGACAGAACACAGTGGCCCAGGGCACCCCACACTCCCCTGAGGCCTGGTGTCAGGTAGCTTTTGGCCTGAGTAATGAGAACTGACCCTCATCCTTTACCACCGGCTATGTCTGTTGCCCAGAGTGCTGGGCCAGCACATGGGAGCTCGCTAGCAGATGGGTTCTCAGGCCACATCTGCCCTGCTGAGCCAGAGTCTGCATTTGGACGCAGCCCCTGGTGATCTGTCGCCTAGACAAGTTGCAGAGGCCCACGGGAGAACTCAGGGCTGCGCGCCTTTCTAGATGTATCCCTCCTGAGCCCTGGTGAGTGCAGCTCGTTCTCAGAAAGGAACCTGTGAGAAAACCTGAATTGGCTCCTGACCTCAGAGGACTGAGGGATACCCCGGGCTGAAGGACCGGCGGTGATGGGAGAAGGGGCCATAGGGAAGGGCGGCTCCCCTCCCTGCCCTGCCCCTCTCCTGGCAGCCCCTGCACCCATCCAGCCCAGCCCGCTTCCAGGACAGAACAAAGGGCAGACTTCCTCCTGCCTGTTCCCTTAGAGAAATGGTTGTGTCATCTCCTGGCCTCGGCACAGTGAGTCACTTTGCCTGGGAAACTGGGCCTCCAGCCTTGTTCCCCACCTGCTGTTCCTCCTCCTGGAGTTCCCGGCTCTCTGCGCTGACTCTGGCCTGTGGCTCTTTGTGACAGGACAGGTCTGCCTCCCTCGGGCCATTCTCAACCAGGCTCCTGGCCCAGGGCAGCCAGGGCCAGGCTGTGGAGGGGATTGAATGGGGTGGAGTCTGGGAGAAGATGGCCCACCCTCCTGGGCTGGGCACTGCCTGGCAAAGGCAGAGGATTTGAAGGGCTGGTGCCCTGGAGGGTTGTCAGCATTACTAGCCCGATCTGAGGAAACGAAGGTGTGCTGCCTTGAATGGACAGATGTCTGAGCAAAGTGTTGAAGCCAAGAGAAGCTTGAAACATGTGGGGGAAGCCTTGTGGCGTTTTTCTAACCCTTATTCATCCCTAAGGCTTCAGTAGTGACAGAGGGGAGCGTAAGTCAGGCCGTGTGGAGTTTTATGACCTCGATGTGAGTGTCCACATGTCTGCACAGGCGGGAGGGTGAGGCCTGCCCCACTGCCCCGTGGAGGGGTCCCTGGGGGAGGGAGGCTGCGGGAAGCGGAACGCGGGCTTTGGACTGCCTTTGCCCTCCCGGGCCACCGCCCAGGCGTAAGCCACACCCCTGCCGAGGTGTCCAGGAAGCCTGTAACGCCTGCCCCTTCTGCCGCACAGGTTCACGCCTACATCATCAGCTCCCTCAAGAAGGAGATGCCCAATGTCTTCGGTAAAGAGAGCAAGAAGAAAGAGCTGGTGAACAACCTGGGAGAGATCTATGCCAAGATCGAGCGGGAGCATCAGATCTCCGCTGGCGACTTCCCGAGCCTCCGCAAGATGCAGGTCCGGTGGCCGCACCCTAAGCGGGCTGGCGGGCACGAGGAAGGCCAGGGCACTGGGTCTCTGTGGGGTGGGGGCTCCCAAAATGGAAGCAGCTGGGTGAGTCAGCATCCCCCACCCAAATCGGAGAAGTTGACCCAGGTCCTCAGGGAACGGGGGATGGGGCCAGGCACTCTGGCCTCATCCCAGTTCATTCTCGCCATAGCCCTGCCAGGAAGGGACTCTTTCCCCTTCCAGGTTACCAACTGGGGGGCCAGGGCCCAGTGGGGTTGACCGAGTTGCCTGAGCTGTGAAGTGGTTCGGGCTGTGATGAGGAGCCCGCTTTCTCTTGGGAACCCTTGCTTCGCCCAGTCCACCCAACCCACCCTTCTCCTTCCTCCCCGCCCACCACAGGAACTCCTGCAGACCCAAGACTTCACCAAGTTCCAGGCCTTGAAGCCCAAGCTGCTGGACACAGTGGACGACATGCTGGCCAACGACATCGCCCGGCTGATGGTGATGGTGCGCCAGGAGGAGTCCCAGATGCCCTCCCAGGTCGTCAAGGGCGGTGCCTTCGACGGCACCATGAATGGGCCCTTTGGGCACGGCTACGGCGAGGGGGCCGGGGAAGGCATAGATGACATCGAGTGGGTGGTAGGCAAGGACAAGCCCACCTACGATGAGATCTTCTACACACTGTCGCCCGTCAATGGCAAGATCACGGGCGCCAATGCCAAGAAGGAGATGGTGAAGTCCAAGCTGCCCAATACGGTGCTGGGGAAGATCTGGAAGCTGGCCGATGTGGACAAGGATGGGCTGCTGGACGACGAGGAGTTTGCCCTGGCCAACCACCTCATCAAAGTCAAGCTGGAGGGCCACGAGCTGCCCCCCGACCTCCCCCCACACCTGATCCCACCCTCCAAGCGGAGGCTCGAGTGACCAGCCGGCCCCGTGCGTCCAGCCAGCAGAGACGGGGGGAGGGGAGGGTCACCGGTTCTCAAGGTCCATAAAGGCTGAGTGGCTGTTTCCTCAGCTCTTGAAAAGGAAAACCACCATCTTTCTTTTAAAGGCTGTTCCTGGGCCCAGCGGGGGAGGCAGGGTGATACTCGTATGTGAATGATGGAATTTTATGCACAAGAACTATGGATATTTTTAATATATAACATTAGAGGCGGCCTTCTTTCTTGCCTCCTCCTCCGTCTGACAGCCCCATGCCTTCATGCACACAGCTGGCCTCCCCCTTGCCTCCCGCTCTGGCTGTGCAGCACACAGCGCCCATGACCACTCCCGGTGCGCCCTCCTGGCAGCTGCCGGGCTGGGCCTGTGTAGACAGGAATGACTGGATCTGGGTTATTCCTAAGCTGAGCGATGCTTCTTCGGGCCAGTGGCCTCCTCCCCATGTCCCAGACTCGGTTCTTGTGCCTTTCGCCACCTCACTCCCCGCGCAAAGCCCTGCTCTTTGCCCTCCTAGCCTCCCGCCCCTTGCGAGGCAGTCCCAGAGGCAGGGCCCAGCTGCCTTTGGGGGATCCGAGGGGTGGTGGGTGTCAAAAAAAACATCTTCCCGGAGATACATAAGCTAGTGTTGGTTCTGTAACCTCTTATACTTGACTGGGTTTTCCAGTAACTTCCCAGCCCTCGTTCAGAAGCTGTGATTCTTGTCTGCTTTCCCACTCTAACCAGGGGCAGCTCTACCCAGGAGCCATGCGACAGGGTGTGTGCTCTGCGACACCCTCTCACTCCCTGCATTCTGGTGCACCTCCCTACCCCACCCTTGGGTGGGTGCTAGGTCCTCATGAACTTGGCATGGTTTGGTGCTCTAGCCCCCGGCGTAGTGGCCAGAGACAGGGATAACCCCGCCCCTTCCCTCTTGAGCAAAGGAAGGTGGGATGTCCTCAGAGCAGCGCCTTCCCCAGGCTGAGAAGAAACAGGAGCGAGTGGCCAGCTAGGCCGCCTCACTGCCTTGCCTCGGCCCGGCTGGGCAGCGCGGAGCCTGGACACACTGCTGGCCCCACGACGGCCGTCTCAGGGCCTCCTGCACTCTGACCTCAGCCCCGACCACCCTCCCAGTGCTGCTCTCCAGGTGTCCGTCCGCTGGGTCCCAGTGGCCAGGAACTGGCCTGGTTACGTCCAGCCGGCCTCGGCCCACCATTCTGTACAGTATTAGGTGAGGGTGAAGGTGCATTGTTGAGAATTCACCGTTTCCGATGCAGTGGCTTTTCCACGCTCACCTGTGGGAAGAAAAGCAACTAAGACAAGACTTGCTTGAATTAAAGAAGTTTGTGCTGAAGCTGGCTCTGGTGCTGCGTTCTGTCCCAGGGCCTGCTCCCCACGGTGTCTTACTAGACACCCGCAGACAGGGCTGATGACCCCCTTTCCTTGTGCCTGGTGTGGGGGCTGAGCAGTGGTTTATTTTAGGAGCGGATGGGGTGAAGTTGGGAGGATCGCTGATGACAGAACTAGGCTGCCTGCCGTGGGGCTGGGGAGAAGGTACCTACCTTGTATGACCTTCACAGCATCTCCTCTGCAGGACCCGCCCTGGACATGGGCAGACAGGTGGGCGCCCATGGGGCTCTGGGCACTGGGAGGGGTCAAGTAGACAAGGTTGACTGGATTTGGTGCTAGGCCCGGGGGGTAGGAGGGGGGTGTTGAGATACAGTGAAGCTGGTACTCAGACCAGCAACAGAAATACAATTACTAAGGGAGGGGCAGGCTGTGTCCCACATGGGGGCGGGGAACTGCTTGTACCAGCCCAGGGAAGGAGACAGATTGGGAGCTGATGCGCTATGCAGGTCTCAGACGTGTAATCAGGGTGGAGCACGCCAGGCTCACTTGTGGCAAAAGACAGTATATGAACAGGTGCCACAGTTCTGCCAGCAGGTTGTGCGTGCCAGCCGGCTTGGTGGGTATCTGGTCTGACCACCAGTATCTGATCGCCAGCCTGGCACCACTCAGGCAGTTTGCCTTGTACTGGGTTTACCTTGACCCAAGGAGGTCGGTGTTTCCCCCGTTGCACAGCCCGAGACAGGTGGGCAGGTGTATGGGATGATTCAGGCCTGGTGTGCCCGACTCCATGTGTGAGCCCACTAGCCTCTGGTCCCAAGTACCCCTTTCAGAGGAAAAGCAAAGCCTGCAGCTCAACACCCCCCACCCCAATTCTACAGCTACGGGCACAGCCCCTCAGGTTTCGGGTCACCAGGAGGTGCAGGATGCTCACTCAGCTGACGGAGCACAAAGAGAATGCCGAGTGTGAGGGAAGCGCTGCCTGCTGGCCGCTCTGCCCCCTCCACTGAGCCCACCACCTCAGAGCTTTCCTGCGCACCCCACACTCAGCACCCTCCAGCACGCAGAGGCAGGGTGCACCCCTAAGGCTGATCTGAGACTTGAAGGGCCAAGGGCAGGTGGCTGTACCCCTGGTTTGAGTTTGGGTCTTCTCAGGCTGTGAGGGCGTTCAGGGGCGGCCCTGTGTAGACAAAGGTGTGGCCACCCCTCACCTTGTCCCCAGCTCCCTAGCTGGCCAGGACCCTGGGTGAAAGACCCCCTTCAGAGGCTGCTCGGGGACAGGACAGTTGAATCTACCCGCACCCAGAGCTCCTGCAGTAAGAGGCCTTTGGGGCCATTTGCCCACGTGGCACCTCAGAACTCACGATGCAGGAAACGGGGGCGCACCCACTACTCCAGCCCCACACGGGAGCCTTCCTATGAGGTCTCGTCAAAACAGTCACTCCTGCCGTCGAAAATGTTACCATGAGGCTGACCCCTTGTCCTGTTCTCACCTCAAAGAGGCCACCAGGTGTGACAAGATTAGGACACCCAGCCACCAGTTCTGCCCCCTCCATCCACGGCACACGAGGGCAGGCCCAGGCAGACAGGCCGGGTGGAATCCCAGCTCCGCGCTCTCGCTGAGACTTGTCTTCCCTCCTGAGCCTGATTCCTCTCACTCACCAAATGCAAACGGGGGCTCCCACTTCACAGAGGCAGGGCCCCGCAGGTGGCCACCTTGCTCAGCACCCAGTGCAGCTGGTTGGGCGGGGGGAGGGTAAGGGTCGGTGCAGGGAGCCCAGCACTCCACCCAACTCCCGGAACAAAGCAGGTAGGACCCACCCTTCCCTAAAGCTCACAGACTCGGAGGCGCCCATGGGCCAGAGGGGTGGTGGCCGATGGGGCTCAGGCCGAGCTTCCTGTGCGCCCAGAAGGCTTGCTAATTATAAAACCACGTGGGAGCCCCATGGTGCGTTGGAGCAGCACAGAGACGGTTTTTGGAAGAAAAGCCAGGATGATGAAATCACCATCTGTCCACCCGTTTGGAGCTTCGGACTTTTCAAAGGACACACCCTGGTGTGCTGGGTGAGCGGTGGGGGAGGAGTGCAGGGCTGCCAATGACTGGCTCGGGGAGTGGGGACCCTCCACATCACCATTTCCATCAGCCCCTCCCCCACGTACACAACGTTTAGATAAAACCTGAACTTGAGCGGCAGTGCAGCTCCCACCCTCCATCCACACTTCCTAGACAGTCGCCGCCCCGTGTACCACTTGCCCCTCACACCTGAGCTGGGGCAGTTCTCCACTGTGAGCAGACAGTAGCCCAGAGAGAGGGGAAATAACTTGCCCAAGGCCACACGCCTGGTCAACAGCCTGACCCACAGCCAGCCCCCCTTGGATCCCTGGCTCTCTGGGGCAGGGATGGGGCACTGTGCTTCCGGTGTGGCCCAGGGCCAGGGCAGCGGGCCAAGGCAAGTGGCCCTGCAGGCCCATCTGCCGAGAGTGGCTTCCTGAGGCAGGACTGGGAGAGGCTCATCCTCAAGACCCGAGTCTCCTCGTTGGCGCCTCAGGAGGCCTAAGAGATGGCTGTGGATGTGACAGACCCCGAGGCTGCCTGTGTCTGAGCCACTCCCAGGCTCAGGGACCTATGCTCTGGGGTTCAGAAGGCCTGGGTGCCCTGCCACTCCCCTGCCCTGGGCTTCACCTCCCCCTCTGTGGCAACCGCCTAATCGGAACTACCATTTTCTTTGGGCTCGCCTCAGAAATACACCGGAGGATACAGTTTCCATTGGTTTGTAGAGAGTAGAAGAGAGGGAGGGAAGGGGAGAGAGGAACATCAATGTGAGACACTTTGATTGGTTGCCTCCACTCTCGCCTGAGCAGGGCTGGAGATCAAGCCTGCAACCCAGGTACGTGCCCTTGACGGGGAATCGAACCCTCGACCTTTCGGTACATGGACCCACACTCTGAGCACACCAGACAGGGCCTGACAGTTTCTTTTTCTCATCATCAAGGCCCTTCCCAGAGGCCTGCATCAAGTCCACCGCCCTCTGGCCTTTCCTGTCCCCTGTCCCCAGTGTCTGGGGCCACAGGCTGCCCTTCTGCTGCCAGGCACTAGCCTAGGCCTGGAACCAGGAGAAGCTCAAGGCTGGCACCACCCCCCTCCCCAAGCCTCAAGGTATTAATCTCTTATGGGAGGGCCTTTGAAATACTAAGGGCCACAGGAATGAAGATGCAATCACCTAATTACCTCGATCTGCTGTCCCCAGGGCTCCCGGAGAGCTGGTGCCAACACCTCGATACCAAAGGGGCTGGGAAGGGGGAGAAGAGTGAGAGGAACAGGTGCCTCTGCACCTGGTGGGCCTCTGGGAAGCAGTGACCAGGGGTGTGCATGAGGCGGCGATGGGAAAGTCTTCCGCATGGACACAGGCAGACCCTGCTCCCTGGGTGAGGCCTGTGCAGCCCTGGTGGTCTGGCTCAAACAAGATTAGAGGACAGATCCGCTGGGGCAAAACAGGGCCCAGTGCAGGAGCTGCTTCTGACGGCTGGGCTGGGGGACTGGCTGCTTGTGGGGTCTGGAGCAGGGGATTCAGGTACAGACTGAGTTTTGAGGGGTTTTCTGACCTTGAGCTGCAAAGGAGCAGGGAGCCAATCCCCTTTTACAGACAAGGAAACTGAGGCTTGGAACAGATGTGACAGAAAGGAATACAAGACCGAATAGAATCAAGTACCAGTTGCACTGCCCCACACGGACCCCGGTGGGTCTCAGTTTTTGTCTGTTTCCCCTCTGCTGTTCTACTGGGATGGAGTATGGAGGGCCAGGGAGGGACCTGTCCGAGGATTCAGCATTCAGAGAAGCTAAGAAACTTGCCACGATCACACAGGGAGTCAGCCAGGACCGGGCGGCTGCTGACCGTGGGGGCCGGGTCGGAGTAGGTTTGGGGATCAGTGTCCAGGAGGGGCAATGAGGAGCGGTCCGTTTTCCCACCCAGGAGCCTTTCCCTACCCTGTAACTCCCCAGAAGAGGGGAACTTGGGCTCGCCCTGAGCATCTGGCCCTCCTCTGGTCTCTGGCACCCCCCTGTGGCCTCCCAGGGCACAAACCCTACCGTGAGCCCCACTCCTGCCCCACCCCCAAAAGGGCCCAGATTGCGACAGGTGAAAACCTGGGGGGCTCAACCGCACAATCCCAGTCCCCCTCCCAGAAGACACATAGGCCATTGAAATTTAAATCCTGGCAATGATAATAGTAATAATAATAACTAATAATAACAAATCCTGGCTCCCTTCCCCCACCTGGCTTGGGTAGGGAGAGAGCCTGTATGTCTTGGTTTCCCCAGGAATAGGCCTCAGAGGAGATCAAATGGAGAGGCCCGTGGGGCTGCCGGGGCTGCCAGGGATGCTTACTTCAGCTCCAAGGACGTTCAAGTGCCTCCCCCTCCAGGCTGGCAACCTGACCCAGAAGACTCCAGAAGGTCTCCCCGCCTGAGGGGGAGGCAAACCCCCCAAGAGATCTTTTTTAATGGAAGAATTTGTTATCTAAAGCCGCTAAAACCCCACCCTTTGATCCCTCCTCTTGGACAGACCCACAGTCCTGTGGTTTCTGGTCCAGCCCAGCTGGAGACAGCTGGGCAGAAATCAGAAATATCACTGGATAAGCCAACGCCTCCCTCTCCTGATGTCCTCCAGCCCAGGTCAGACTTCTCCTTGGCCTTTAAGTTCCAGGCCGGCTGAAGGCCCTGCTCCCACCCAGGGCTTTGAGAGCGTGTGGTGGCCTGCTCTCCCTCGCGGGAGCACACCTGAGCCTTTCCCAACCCCCCCCCTTCCCCCACAGGCGTGCATCTCCTAAACTCTAAGGGACCCCGAGACTTGCCATCAGGGAATCAATGGCCAGTGGCAGCGTGTCTCTTGCTAACCCCCTGAACCTGTCCTCAAGGCTCCCTTTTCTCTGGCTTCTCAGTGAGCCAAAGCAGCCCTGCCAGGCCTTCCTCTTGCTGCTTCTGTGCCAAGCCCTTCGTTTCACAGTCACACACACACACACACACACACACACACACACACCCCAGAGCCAATGGGGGAGTTACCGGCTCAGCCCCACTGCAGGGTTTAGCTAAGGGTCCCCGCATCCTCGGCCTCTCAGTTCATTTTGTCCTTCCCAAGTCTCAGTGTGTCCATCTGCCAAATGGGTGTAGCCATTCCTGCCTCACACACCCGTCTCCCAGGTGGGTGTGTAACGATACAAATAAAATGAAAGCAGAAACTAGCGAGTTTTTTGAAGGGGGACATCCCGGGGAGGGAGCGGACTACAACTCCCATCCGACTCCGGGGCCGCGGGCGTCCCTCGCCCCTCGCCCTGAGCTGAGACAGAGGCGGCCGCTGGCCCGGCAGCCGAGGGGAGCGGCCGTGCCCGGGCTCCCCGACTAGGCGGGGGCCGGCGAGGGCCCAGGTGCGGCTGGGTCTAGGGCGGCGCAGGGATCGAGGCCGCGTTCCCGGGCCCTGGAGACCCCCGCCGGGCCCCGCCCTGCCCAGGAGTGAGGGCGCTGGGCCCGCCCCGCCACTTCCTGGCCGACATTGGCCCCGCCCCCGCTCGCCTCCGCCCTCCCACCTTCACCTACTGTCGGGTCTCCCATTGGCCGGCGCGCACCTGCCTGTCCGTCGGGGGGCGGGGCGGGGGGCGGGGCGGGGCGCCCAGGTGAGGGCGCGCTGGAGGCCTCGGAGGAAGGTGACAGCGGGGAGGGCGGGAGGGTGGGGGGAGGACGCGCGGAGGATCCGAGGGCGGACAGGCGGACCGACCGACGGCGGACATGCGGGCGGCCCGGCTCTAGCCCGGGCCGGAGCCTCGGCCGCAGCCATGGAGCGGCGGCTGCATGCGCTGGAACTGCTGGCGCGGGGCGAGGCCGGCGGCGGCCCGGGCCTCGACGGCCTCTTGGATCTGCTGCTGGGGCTGCACCACGAGCTCAGCAGCGCCCCCCTGCGGCGAGAGCGCAACGTGGCGCAGTTCCTGAGCTGGGGTGAGTGACTCGGGCGGGACCCCCTCCCTCCACGCTCCACGCCCACAGACCCTCCCACCCGGAGCCGCGCGCCCACAGCCCCCAGTCCCCACGGCAGCCGCTGGGAACTGGCTCTTAGCCACCTGCACACCGCTCCTTCACTCGGACTCACACTCGCAGACCCTGGAACATGCACACAACACCCGTCTCACATAGACAGACTCAAAGACACTTGGTCCCAGGTGTAGGCCCAGACACAGGTACAATTCACGCTCCACGCAGAGTCCCGTCCAGAGTCCCTCCCTCACGCACAGCACCTCTTGAGACACACACACACTCCGTGCATGTCACCCGCTGGCGCACACATGCGTTCTCCGTCTCCCACACACCACACGGCAGCACCGAGACGCTCATATTCAGCCGGGGGAGAGACACCTGCTTCTACTCACAGCCTGTGGGTGTCACACACTCCCCCCCACACGCACTCCCATCTCCCTGCATCTACGACCACCCCGTCTGGACTAGGCACCAACCTCGGCCCCTTTGTGCAAGCTGCTGGCCAGGTTTCCTGAGGGCTTTTCTCCAGGGCCAGGGAGGGAGGCCTGGCTGGAGGTGGATCTGTACCCCTTCCTGGTTGACTCATCTGAGTCACCCGGAGTGGCTGGCCCGGGGTGACCCTGAATTCACTGTGAGCACCGGTGCCAGCCAGGCCATGGGGGTAGGGCATGGGGCCTGGCCTGGAGGGAGGGCGAGGTGAAGCGGGTGTTTGCCCAGTGGGCAGCTAGTATGCAGGCACTCCTGAGCTCTGGGCAGGCACGGGGGCCCAGCCTGGCACAGTTGGGGGCCTGAGACGTGCCAGTGAGTGGTCCCCAGCCCACAGCCCTTTCCCCAGTGGTGAGGGCAGGAAGAGGTCTCCCATCTCCTTGCTGCCTCCTCTTCTGCCCGGACTCGTGCACCTCATGCTTGTGTCTCGCTATGCTGTCATCACCCCCTGTGACGCCACACCCACGTGTGTGTGTTTGCGCACACTTGTGTGCTCCACCCTGCCTGCCTCTGGCACCTCTGCCTCCGACCCCAGTGTGGGGGCCTGTCTGTTGACATCTCCCGAGGTAACTTGCAGGGTGGTGACTCACTCTGCTCCTGCCCCAACTTGTCCCCAATCCTGCCCAGAGCCCCCATCCCCTGGGGCAGGGCCAGGGGACTGGGCAGCCTGTCCTGGGGACCTGGATCCTCCTGGTTTGGGCCCCTGTTGGGCTGATGGGGAGCCGTCCTGGCCTCAGCTCCCCCTTAGAGGCCTGTGGCTGCTCCTCTCAGCTGCACACACAGACCTGGGAAAGAGACAATTAATTTCTGTAATGAGGTTTCCACCCCTGCTGCGGGGGTTCTGCCTGATAAACCTGTGGAGCAGCTCTCTGTCCCACCCACTCACCCGCCCAGCTGGCAGGGAGTTTACCTCCTGGCAGGGGAAACTGAGGCAGGGAGTCAGCTAACCCCAACCCCGACTGGTCACTCTTGGCCTCCCTCAGTTTCTAGGCCCCAGTCCCACCTCCCGGCCTGTAGAGGGCCTGGGAGTGGCTGAAGGTGCCCGTGTGGGGGTATCAGGGACTGCAGGACGGAGGAGGATCCTGGCCAGGTGGAGGCCAAGTCCAGAGTGGGAGGAGGGCTCAGTTGTAGGGCTGGTCAGGCCCGGAGGAGGTCCTGAGTCCTCGCATCCTCCAGCGTCAGGAGCCCGGGAGAAGTTTTTGGCCCTGCATTTGAGTCTTGTGAGGACCCGGGCAGACCTATCTGTGCCTGCCAACGAGGAGGCCCCACATGGGGAGACACTGTCCTGCCTGTCCTCTGGGCTCCCCCAGGCCTCACCCCAACCAAAGTACCCCGGTGCCTACAGGGGCCCAGGACTGGGCCACAGCTCCTCAGTGGCAGAGAAGCCTCTCTGGGGACAAGGAATGTTGCCTGTCCAGTTTCCCGAGACAGGCTCCGGCCTGGTCTTGCTAGGTGGCTGAGAACTGTGAGCTGGGGGTGGGAATGGTATCCCCATCTGCCCTGGGTGACCTGGCTGACCAGGGGCAGCCCCCAAGCGGGGGAGGGCTACAGGTTCCATCAGTGCCTGGGACCCAGGCTGCCTGAAGTCTGGGGGCAGAGGTCCAAGGATTCAGGGAGGGCTCAGGGCCAGGTGGTCGGCAGAGTCAGGGCCCCACCTCGCATGCATCCTGATCATGGCTGAACGGGCTGCAGCCCCTATCGACCCCTTAGCCAGAGGTTGTCCTGGGAAGGTCATCCTTGCCCTGGCCTCATAGGAGGTATAGCTCCTGGCTTTCCCCAGGTGAGAGGGATCCGGGGCCTCCCCGAAGATTCCCTGAGCCCCACTCTATGTCTCCTCAGCCAGCCCCTTTGTCACAAAAGTGAAGGAGCTGCGGCTGCAGAGAGATGACTTTGAGATCTTGAAGGTGATCGGCCGAGGCGCCTTCGGGGAGGTGAGCAGAGGGCCTGGGGAGGTGGGAGGAGGCTGTGTGCCCCATGGCGCTGAGCCCAGTGCTCTCTGTGGCCTCAGGTCGCCGTGGTGAGGCAGAGGGACAGCGGGCAGATTTTTGCCATGAAAATGCTGCACAAATGGGAGATGCTGAAGAGGGCCGAGGTCAGTTTGGAGTCTGGTGAGACTTAGGCACCCTAAAAATGGGTGAGGGGGGAGGGCGAGAGGGTGCTGACATACGGGGCATCCAGGAGAAGAGGTGGGTGTGGCTGCCCAAGAGGCAGAGGATCCACCCCAGTAGCTGCCGACTCCCCCATCCCTTCCTCACTAGAAACCTTCCTTGGCATCAAGTGGAGTTGTTCCCACTTTCCTTATGGTAACACTGAGGCCCAGGGCCACAAAGCATGGGCTCTGGCTCACACAGAAGATCTTAGTCTGAGCTCCTGGACTTCCTGAGTTTTACTCCATCCCCTGAGTTGGCATGGGGCTTTCCTGGGCTCTGATCCCACCCCATCCCCTGCCCCCCAAACCTGCTATAGACAGCCTGTTTCCGGGAGGAGCGGGATGTCCTGGTGAAGGGGGACAGCCGGTGGGTGACTGCTCTGCATTACGCCTTCCAAGATGAGGAGTACCTGGTGAGGATCCCGGGCTAGGTTGGAGGGGGTTGCCTGGGGACAAAGGAGAAGGCCCTTGGGGTCCAGAGGCACTGGGTCCAAGGACAGAGAGGTCCCTCCTACTGGGACCAACAGGCTTACCCTTCCCACCAGCTTTAGGGCCTGGACCCTCCGCCTGAGTCCTGACTGGGCGCTGGCCGCCCCAGAGCTGGTGGGAGACATAGCCTTGCCTCCCACGGGTCACTGGGAGGTGGGGTCCTGGGGCAGGTGTCCCTTTTTCCATCTGGTTCTTGCCCCACCCACCACCATCCAGTACCTGGTGATGGACTACTACGCCGGAGGGGACCTGCTCACTCTGCTGAGTCGCTTTGAGGACCGCCTCCCGCCCGAGCTGGCCCAGTTCTACCTGGCTGAGATGGTGCTGGCCATCCACTCTCTGCACCAGCTGGGTTACGTCCACAGGTGGGGCCCACAGAGCCGCCAGCGCCCCCCGTCCCTGCTGACAACTCCGGGGACAGCTGCCCTTTGCTGACCGCTCACCGCGTGCCAAGCCCTGTGCTGGGTGCTTCGCCTGCACGACGCCTTGGAAAGCTCACATCACAAACTGTATGTGATGAGGCTGCTTATTGTTCCATTTGGTAGAGGAGCAAGTCAGGGCTTAGCACAGTGAGCACCTGCCTGGTTCCAGGTGACTCAGCTGGTGGGTGGCCGAGCTGCGGTCTGCTCCTGTGCCCCTCATAGCACCCCCCGCTGCCTCTGAGGGTCATCCTTACAGATCCCTTTCCCCAGTCTAGCCACCTTCTTCCTTCCTGGGAGCTAGGAGGCCTAGTCGCCAGCCTTTACCCATTCCACATGCCTGCATGCAGGAGCACGTGTGAGCATACACATACGTGCCCGTGGGCGCACCCAGCCACACACACAGGTCAGGCCCCTCACCCTCCCTGCCTCCCCCAGGGATGTCAAGCCGGACAATATCCTCCTGGACATGAACGGGCACATCCGCCTGGCTGACTTCGGCTCCTGCCTACGTCTCAACAACAGTGGCATGGTAAGGACCCCGCCCCAGGTGGGGGCAGGGAACACATGGCCGGACACACTCCCAGGGTCTGGAAGGCACCAGGCCTACTGCAGGGGGCCTCAGGCTCCTAGCGGAAGGAAGGATTGGGCCCAGGGGCCAGGTGGGAGCACCAGGCCAGCCAACCCCTAGGGAGTGGGGGTGCCAGGCCTAGATCCTTGATGAGGGGCCAGCAGGCCCAGCCAAGCGGGGGGCTGTCCTTGTGTCCTCATCAACACCACCGCCCACAGGTGGACTCATCAGTGGCAGTGGGGACTCCCGACTACATCTCCCCTGAGATCCTGCAGGCCATGGAGGAGGGCAGGGGCCACTATGGCCCACAGTGTGACTGGTGGTCACTGGGGGTCTGTGCCTACGAGCTACTCTTTGGGGAAACGCCCTTCTATGCTGAATCCCTGGTGGAAACCTACGCCAAGATCATGAACCATGAGGTCTGGTTGCCAGGCTCCGGGGTTCTGGGAGGGCAGCGGGACTCCCAAGTCCACGAGGTTGGTGGTGCCTGTAGGTGGGGGGTGGGATTCCGGATACCCACCGGCACCTCTCCCCGGCCTGCAGGACCACCTGCAGTTCCCCTCGGATGTGCCGGACGTGCCGGCCAGTGCCCAGGACCTGATCCGCCAGCTGCTGTGCCGCCAGGAGGAGCGTCTGGGCCGAGCAGGGCTGGACGACTTCCGGAACCATCCCTTCTTCGAAGGAGTGGACTGGGAGCGGCTGGCGAGCAGCACTGCTCCCTACATCCCTGAGCTCCGCGGGCCTGTGGACACCTCCAACTTCGATGTGGACGACGACACCCTCAACCATCCGGTGAGGGGTGGGTCCCACCGCAGGACGACCCTCCCTGGCTGTGGGAAACCCCCTAGAAGTTTCCCAAAGCAGTTGCTGGGCTGGCCCTGAGGCCGTCAGACCCCAGAGGCTCTTGGGAGTTACAGTTCACCTGCCTTGAGGTGGGTTGTGCCAAGTGAGGGTCCTGTACCTCGTGTCATTCTATTAACCAGAAGTTGTGTAAGGAAGAAGACTCTCAGTGGTGTCTGGGAGGCCAGAGCCTCAAGGACTCATGGGAAGTGTGGTCTGTTTAGTGGGGGACGTGTTCCCACCTGCACAGGAGGAGGGCGGCAGTTTGTCCCCAGGCGTCTCCTGGATCTGAAGCCTCGGCCTGGAACTGTACCCAGATACTCTAACTCTTCCCCTCCTTCTGCAGGGGACCCTGCCACCACCCTGTCAAGGGGCCTTCTCGGGCCACCACCTACCATTCGTGGGCTTCACCTACACCTCGGGCAGGTGAGTCTGGTCCTCACACTCCTGGTGGGAAGCTGGGTGCTGCCTGGCTTGGAGGACACGGGGAGGGTCGGGGCTGGTGCCTGCATGGGGCAGGTGCTGAGGACGTGTGCTGTCAGCCCGCAGGGAGACAGGCCCCCGCGGGGTCCCTCCCCAGCGTTTGGCCCTCACAGTTGCCTCCATGGCAGACCAGAAGTACGCTGGGCTGGGAGCTAGAGGCCTCACACTGGAAGGGCCCGTGCTGCTGCCCACGCCTCACCTTGTGCCTCTGTAACATGGGCAGGACGATCCAGGTCCATGCGAGGGGTTGGCCTGAGGCCATAGTGAGGTCCCGGAGGAGGCACTGCAGGTGTAAGCAATGGATCCGACCCGCACGCGTGGAGTGCCCACTGGGTGCCACGCTCATGGGTGCCCACTGTTCGTTCCCCAGGCACGGGGCCCACGGGACCTGTGTCACTGAGGCCTCTTGACAGTCCTTGGAAGAAACCCTGTTATCACCTCCTTTTTCCTGTGAGGAAACTGAGGCTCAGATATGTTAGATGACTAGTCACAGTCACATAGCTCGTAGGGGCTCGAACCTGGACCTGAGGGATCTGGGAGCTGCTGCCCATGGTACCAGCCTGAGGACTCCCAAGGGCAGGGCCTGGTCGGATTTGTTTCCCTTCCTGTCACAGAGCGAGGGTTGGATACAGACCTGGCACACAGTGGGTGTTTTTTGGGTGAATGAGTGATTGGATGCAGGAGAATGGAGGCAGTTTTGGCGAGTGGGGTCTCTGATGACCCGTGTTGCCCTACTCTCCCCAGTCCCGGCCCTGAGAGCAGCTCCGAGCAGCTGGCTGCCCTGGAGCGGAAGCTCCGCTGTCTAGAGCAGGAGAAGACGGAGCTGAGCCGGAAGCTCCAAGGTACCGGGAGCCGGCGGGGCCAGGGCTGCCGGTCTGACCAGGGCTACTGCCGCGGACTAGCTGCTCACCTGTGGTTCTCCCCACGGCAGAGGCCCTGCAGGTCCCCTCAGACCATCGGGAGCTGGAGCAGCTGCGGAAGGAAGTCCAGACCCTACAGGACAGGCTGTCAGGTATCCTAGTCCCCCATCCGCCCCTTCTCTGGCCCCTGCCCTCACCTTGGGGCTGACCCGCTTTCCCAGCCCACCTGAGTCCACCCTGGGTTCCGGTCCTGCCCCTGCTCTGTACATGCTGTGTGAGCTCAGGAAATTATCTTAAACTCTGAGCCTGCACATGGGAAATGACCCCCCTCCCAGGCTGTGGCCAGGGTTCCAGGAGACACGGCATGCGGGTGCCTGGCTGAGGCTGGGCAACCAGTATGTGCGGTCTCAGTGACAATTCCTGGCAGAGACGCTGAGGGACAGCAAAGCCCCCTTGTCCCAGACGGATGGGCCCCCTGCTGGTAGTGACAGTGACCTACAGCAGGAAAGAGACCGGCTCCTGCAGGTGAGGGCCTGGTGAGGTGGGTGACTGGCCCTGGGCTCGATGGTAGAAGGTCCATGCCCTGACTGCAGGCTTTGTTCACCCTATTCCAATTCCCCAGGAGCTGGCAGAGGCTCGGGCAAGGCTGGGGGCACAGGAGAAGGAGCTGTGCAGAGCTCAGAGCAGGCAGGAGGAGCTGCTCCAAAGACTGCAGGAGACCCAGGAGAGAGAGGCGGCCTCAGCCAGCCAGACCCAGGCCCTGAGCTCCCAGCTGAAGGAAGCCCAGGCTGCCCGGAGGGATGTAAGTGACCCCTGGCATGGATGGAGGAAGCCCAGGTGCCTTTGCACTCCGCACTGTGACCGGCAGAGGCCTGAGCAGGGGATGATGGTTAGGGTGCGCGGGCAGGGGTCCCTGGCCCACTCCTGCTGTGGCTGGCAAAGCTGGAGAGTCTGCAGCAAGGCCAGGAAGAGGCTTGGGGTGGGCAGGTCAGCACTGGCTGCCTCTGCACCCCATCACAGCTGCAGGCCCAGGTGGCCACCCTGAGCCAGGAGGTGACACAGCTTCAGAGACAGCAGGAGCGAAGCCTTGAGAAGGAATCCTCCCCGGTCAAGGTACTGAGTTCTTACCCCAGACCCCGCTAAGGGGCACTGCCCTCCACCTGACCCGACGCAGGGCCTTCGGGTCCAGGCCTGTGTCCCAGCGGTAGAGTGGGCCATGGCTTCTTCGGCCCCTGTCCTGACCCCTCTGTGTCCTCAGACCGTCCACACTGCCTCTGAGACCAACGGCACAGGATCGCCTGATGGGGGGCCTCCGGAGGCCCAGCTGAGGAAGGAGGTGGCAGCCCTGCGTGTGCAGCTGGAGCAGGCCCGTGGCCACGGGTGAGCTGGGCAGCTGGGGGTTGGGGGGCAGGACCAGGGCCCAAGGTGGGAGTAACCGAGGCCTCCTCTCCTCTCCAGGCCCAGCGGAAAGGAGGAGGCCCTCTGCCGGCTACAGGAAGAGAACCGGCGGCTGAGCCGCGAGCAGGAGCGGGTCAGTAGGGTAGACAGAGGGCAAGACAGCCAGGCGGAGGGACCTGGCAGGACGGGTGGGCAGAGCGGCCAGGGCCCAGGGCGGGCTGCCTCCCTAGGGCAGTGCCCGTGGCAGGCAGGCGAGCTCTAGGGGGTGAGCAAGGGCGGACATAGGCAGAGCTCCGCTGCTCGGACCCCTGGGGACTGACCGCACCTCCCACCTGGCCCCCAGCTTGTGGAAGAGCTGGAGCGGGAGCAGCAGAGCCGGCAGCGGCTGGAGGGCGAGCGGCGGGAGACAGAGGGCAACTGGGAGGCCCAGATCGCCGACATCCTCAGCTGGTGGGTGCCATGGGCTGGAGGCTGGGCCCAGGCGGACCTGAGGGTTCAGCCATGACCCTGAGCCCCCTTTCCAATCAGGGTGAATGATGAGAAGGTCTCAAGAGGCTACCTGCAGGCCCTGGCCACCAAGATGGCAGAGGAGTTGGAGTCCTTGAGGAACGTGGGCACCCAGACACTCCCTGCCCGGCCACTGGTGAGCCCCAGAGATACCCAGCGGGGAGGGGGTGCCTCACTCTGAAGGGGAGGACAGAGCTCATGGAATAGCAGTGGCTTGTTTCAGCCCACAGTGTCATCGGCAGAGCTCGGGCTGTGCGCCTGATCAGGTGGCATGGGCAGTGGTGCGCTCTGGCGGGAGGGGACCTCTGAGGCAGCCAGTCCCAGGGGGCATCTTACATGGGTGCCCTCTGGCCACCAGGACCACCAGTGGAAGGCAAGGCGGCTGCAGAAGATGGAGGCCTCGGCCAGGCTGGAGCTGCAGTTGGCCTTGGAGGCCGAGATCCGGGCCAAGCAGAGCTTGCAGGAGCAGCTGACGCAGGCGCAGGAGGCCCAGCTGCAGGCTGAGAGGTGAGCCCAGGGCACGTGCTGCAGAGGGCTCCGGGACCATGCAGGGCCGGTGGTGAGCTCCCACCGGTTCTTCCCAGCCATCTTCAGGAGGCTGAGAAGCAGAACCGGGGCCTGCAGCAGGAGCTGGCTGCACTGCGGGAAGAGCTGCGGACCCGTGGGCCAGGAGGTGAGTGGCCGTCTGCATGGCTGTCCTGGAGCAAGCCCCCCACGACAGCCTCAGCTACCAAGGGGTCCCACACAGCCTTGCAGGGTGTGGAGACAAGAATTTGTTCCAGATGGTGGCTTACCCTACCATCCGTTAGCCAGCACTTACTGAAGCACCTACTCCGTGCCAGGTCCCGCCACCGCAGCCTGCAGTCATTGCCCCACTTTACTGAGGTGGAAACGGAGGCCCCCACTGGCCCATGGGTCCTCAGGAATAAGTGTCAGGGCTGGGCCAGGGACCCCAACCCCAGTGACCCACACCCTCTGTTTTCAGACACCAAGTCCTCAAACTCCCTGATTCCTTTCCTGCCTTTCCGGAGCTCAGAGGTAAGAACCCGTACAGGGCTGGTTGGGGAGGGTCCTGGGGAGAGGCACAGAGGCCTTGATTTTGCCCCCAAGCCCCAGAAGGATTCTGCCAAGGACCCTGGCATCTCAGGAGAGGCCCCAAGACCCGGAGTGGAGCCAGAGCTGAGGCCGGAGGGCCGACGCAGCCTGCGTCTGGGGGTAAGGACGGCGGGAACCTGCAGTTCGGGGCCCTGTGCCCTGTGCCCGTGCGATTCTCACCTGTTTGCCTGCCCTCCCCCGCAGGCTGTGTTCCCCAGAGGACCTGCTGCTACCCCAGCCCCCGCAGAAGGTCCTCCTGCAAAGGTCAGTGCCAAGAGGGTGGGGCGGGGTGGGGGGCACCACGCCATTCTGCTGGGTTTCCAGGGACCCTCTTGGTTCCTCCCCCCTGCCCCGTGGCCCGCAGACCACGTCGTGGGTGGCGGCGATGGCGATGGGTTTGAGCGCTGCCACACACTCACTGGGCTCAGAGCTCACGCTGCCAGCTGGCTCAGTCTCTGGTCCTGCCTGACACTTCAGGGCTGCCTCAGGAGTGGGGAGCAGGGCCCTGGGAGGCTGTGGTCTGACGTGAATAATGGCCATGTTCCCCCCCAAGCCTGGCTCACACATGCTGCGCCCCCGGAGTTTCCTGTCCCCCACCAAGTGTCTGCGCTGCACCTCGCTGATGCTGGGCCTGGGCCGCCAGGGCCTGGGCTGTGATGGTGAGACCCCTCGCCCTGCCCGGCCCCCTGCCTCCCAGGAGCCACAGCCCCTAGGAGGAACGAACAGAAATGGCCCCGATCCTTCTCGCAGCCCAGGCTGTGTTTCCCACTGCTGAGTTTCTCTCTCTCTCTCGATGGGGCGTTAGTGACAGCTTGGGTGCCACCACGGCCTCAGGGAAGCTGGGGCTGGGAACACCCAGAGTTCTGGACTGTCCCCACCCAGGCTCACACCGTCTCCTGCGTTCCCCACAGCCTGCGGCTACTTCTGCCACTGGATGTGCGCCCCACAGGCCCCACCCTGTCCCGTGCCCCCTGATCTCCTCTGCACAGCCCTGGGAGTACACCCGGAAACGGGCACGGGCACTGCCTATGAGGGCTTCCTGTCGGTGAGCTGGGGCCAGGGAGTGGGGGGACGGCACGGTGGCGCTGCGGCCTGGCAGGCTCTCCCATGCCTGCCTTCCCCAGGTGCCACGGCCCTCGGGCGTCCGGCGGGGCTGGCAGCGGGTATTTGCCGCCCTCAGTGACTCGCGCCTGCTGCTGTTTGACGCCCCAGACCCTCGGCTCAGCCCGGCCTGCGGGGCCCTCCTGCAGGCACTGGATCTGAGGTGGGTGCCAGGCATTGGCATGGGACAAGGGACAACTGGGTGGATGGGGAGCAGCCAGGGGAAGTGTGACCTCCTACCTATTTCATGAACCTCGCAGGGACCCCCATTTCTCAGCCAGCCCAGTCATGCACCCTGATGTTATCCACGCCCAATCCAAGGACCTGCCACGCATCTTCAGGGTAAGTGCCTGGGGTGGGATGGGCCAGACCACCATCCACTGTCAGGTGGACCCCCTTCCACCGACTTTTCTCCCTCTCCGTGGCTGACCCCTTCGTCCCGGCCCCTCCGCTCCACATGGGCGGCTACAAGAACCTCCCTTCAGTCCGTGCACCCACGCTCCATCCTGGAGGGCAGGGTTTCCCATACGGGAAGCTGGCTGTCCTGCCCTGTTAGGACTCCCCTGTGGCTCCC
>PVJC01009300.1:20832-46321 GCA_004026665.1 Murina feae
CCCCCCCCCCCCCCCCCCGCCTCGTCCTCACCTGCTCTAAGCAGCACCTAGCTCTGTGCCCGGCAAGCTCACGTCTGGGTTAATTAGCATCAACTGCTGCACAGGAGAAGGGGGGAAGGACGACTGGCTCTCGGGCCCGCAGCCTCCAGCCTGGGTCTCTGCCCACAGGTGACAGCCTCCCAGCTGACGGTGCCGCCCGTCATGTGCACTGTGCTGCTGCTGGCGGAGAGCAAAGCAGAGCGGGAGCGCTGGTTGCAGGTGCTGGGCGAGCTGCAGCGGCTGCTTCTGGACACTCGGCCCAGGCCCCGGCCTGTGTACACCCTCAAGGAGGCCTACGACAACGGGCTACCCCTGCTGTCGCACACGCTCTGCGCTGCCATCATCGGTGAGCCTCATGCCAGGGGGCGCGGCCTGTTGCAGGCAGGCTGGGGGAGCAGTTAGGGCCACTGCCCAGACCCTGCAGCTATGGGATGTGGACTCCGCCTTGCACACGAGTCCTTGACGGTCTGCTCGGCATGGCTGTGTAAGGAGCCCAGGCCGGGGCAGGAGCTGCTCAGCTTCTCTGGGCCTCCATCTGCTTTTTCTAAAAGAATCTCAGGCGAGTGAACAGAGCAGAAGTTTTAATAGGAAGCAAGCCAGGTGTTTTGCTCTCGCTCTCTGAACTAGCAGCTGGGGGCCTGAGCCTCTCCCCGTCTCCCATGAGGCTGCTGGGTCAGTAAGGAGCCTGGGGCCTCCATGCCAGAGGGCTGCGGGAGAGGCGCTCGCACTGCTCCCAGCAGCCTGGGCCTTGTGCGCCTGTGCGGACTGCCAGGTCCCCTGTGTCAGTCAGGAGTCGGGGCAAAGGGCCATTTTTTGAGCAAGGATTGCCGTGAGCTTCACACTTACCTGCATTGCTTCATCTCCAGTCTCACAGCAGCTGAGGGAGGAAGGTACCATTATTGTTCCCACTTTACGTCAGGGGAAGCGGAATCTCCAAGACCTACCCAGAATCCCACAGCTTGGGGTGGACGGCCTCTCACCCCATCCCTGCCCCCACAGCCGTTACCATTAGAGCCAGTCTGGACTCTGGGACAGAAGGTTCAGTGGCACAGGGACAGGGTGAAACTGAGGCTCAGCAAGGGCAGGTGGACTGCCCAGTCTCTGCCTCTGAACAGGCCCTCTGACCCCTGACCCTCTCTTTGCCCCTCCCAGACCAGGACCGGCTTGCTCTGGGCACCGAGGAAGGGCTGTTTGTGATCCACCTGCATAGCAATGGTACATGCCAAGCTGGGCCAAGGCTGGTGTGGGTGGGGCTCGCCCCAGGGCACAGGAGGATGGACACCGAGCTGCTTCTCACCCACCCGATGGTGACACGCTCTCTCACCAACTCCACAGACATCTTCCAGGTGGGCGAGTGCCGGCGGGTGCAGCGGCTGGCTGTGAGCTCCACTGCGGGCCTCCTGGCCGTGCTGTGTGGCCGAGGCCCGAGCGTGCGCCTCTTCCCCCTGGCCGAGCTGGAGAGCGCAGAGGTGACAGGTGCCAAGATCCCTGAGTCTCGAGGCTGCCAGGCGCTGGCAGCCGGGCGCATCCTGCAGGCCCGCACCCCTGTGCTCTGTGTAGCTGTCAAGCGCCAAGTGCTCTGCTACCAGCTGGGCCCAGGCCCTGGGCCCTGGCACCACCGCATCCGTGAGCTGCAGGCACCAGCACCTGTGCAGAGCCTGGAGCTACTGGGTGACCGGCTGTGTGTAGGCGCAGCTGGTGCCTTCGCACTCTACCCGCTGCTCAATGAGGCTGCGCCCTTAGCGTTGGGGGGCAATCTGATGCCTGAGGAGCTGCCACCATCGAGAGGGGGCCTGGGCGAGGCGCTGGGTGCCGTGGAGCTCAGCCTCAGTGAGCTCCTGCTGCTCTTCACCACTGCTGGGGTCTATGTGGACAGCGCCGGCCGCAAGTCTCGCATGCATGAACTGCTGTGGCCTACACTGCCCACAGGCTGGGGTAAGGCCAGCGGAGAGCCAGACCGGCCCTGGGGCTGGCTTGGGGTGGGACAGGGCCAGGCACCTGAGGTGTATCCCACGCATCAGAGGAAGACAGGTCCTGCCCAAACCCCTGAGCTTGCATTGGAAGCCAGTGTGCACCCTCCTGCCTGACCACGCCGGCTCTGCCCTTGGTGCCTCAGAGAGGATCGTCCTCCTCCATGCCTCAGATCACATCTTCCCCTGCCTCAACTGCTCTTCTTTTTGTACATCCAGCCCAGGGCCTGCTGAGGCCCTCCACAAATGACCACCGTGGTTGCTGTCATTGTCACTGTTTCTATGCTCCCTTCCCTGCTTTCCTCATCATTGGTCCTTTGCTTCTTTTTACTCCCTCACCTCTATGTTTGACCTCTGCCCTGGCTCTTAGCACCCTCTTGTAATGACTGTTGTGCTGCACTGGGGCTTGCACATCTGCTGGGCTGGTTTCTTCATCACATCCAGCACCCACCCCTGACAAGCACACCCCAGGTGCTAGGACTGTTTGGAGGAATGAATGAATGAATGAGTGGGGCAGTGGGGAGTCTGGCACATTCACAGGTAACTGGTGTAATGGCATACGGGCTGAAAGAGGGACAGAGCTCCCTTCATGCGCAATGGCTCTTCAGGGGTGGGGCCTGAGGGTTGGGTGTAGCACAGACTTTCAACACGTAGGTGTTGGACCCAGACAGCCTGGGGCCAGTTCCCAGCTGTCACCCACCACTGGGTGACCTTGCCCATTGCTTAGCTCTGAGGTTTCTGATCCTCATCTGTACATTAGGGGTTGTTGGAGAATTGCAGGAGGAAAAAATATGCAAAGTGGTTAGAACTATGCCTGGCATGGCAGCGAGTGGCACTCCAAGATGGTTATCTCGGGTTTGTTATGGAAGCTGGGTGGGGCCGCCTGGAAAGTCTTCAGAAGGACTCTTGGTGGGGCAGAAACTGCTGTGCTCTGCTCTGGCAGGGCACAGGGTGTTCCCGTGGTTCTGAGGAGGCAACAGGCTCAGAGAGGTGCCTGACTTCTCAGGGCTGCACGCATAAGCAGTTTGTACCCCGCAGGTTACGCCGTCCCCTACCTGACGGTGTTCAGTGACAACTCCATCGATGTGTTTGATGTGAGGAAAGCAGAATGGGTCCAAACCGTGCCACTCAAGAAGGTGAGGGTCTGCCAAGACCCCTGGGGCTGGCCTGGGGTAGGACAGGGTAGCATGGTGTGACCTCTGTGCCTGATGCCACAGGTGCGACTCCTGAACCCAGAGGGCTCCCTGTTCCTCTATGGCACCGAGAAGGTCCGCCTGACCTACCTCAGGAACTGTCTGGCAGGTGAGGGAGTGTGTTTGCTTGTGTTTGTGGGTACGCAGGTGAGCGTCACCTGTGCGCACGCGTGGGTGAATGGCTCAGCGCCCGCGGCCTGGGACCCTGGGGACTTGTGAGCACTGCCCCGCTCTCTGCCTCTCCCGCAGAGAAGGACGAGTTCAACATCCCCGACCTCACCGACAACAGCCGGCGCCAGCTGTTCCGCACCAAGAGCAAACGCCGCTTTTTCTTCCGGGTGTCGGACGAGCAGCGCCAGCAGCAGCGCAGGTGCGCGCGCGAGGCCATGGCTGGGCGGGGCCTCCAGCTCTCGGGGGGGGGGGGGGGGGGGGGGGGGGGGGGGGGGGGGGGGGGGGGGGGGGGGGGGGGGGGGGGGGGGGGGCGGCGAGTCACCCCCGGGAGAGGGGGTCCCGGGCGGGAGCGGGTGGGAGATGGCCCCGTCTCTAAGTCCCTTTTGCCCGCAGGGAGATGCTGAAGGACCCCTTCGTGCGCTCCAAGCTCATCTCACCGCCCACCAACTTCAACCACCTGGTACACGTGGGCTTTACGGACAGGAAGCCCAGCGCCAGGGACCCGCCCCCGGTGAGTCCAGAGCCAATCACAAACCTCCTTGGTGAGGCTGAGCCAATCAGCGCTTCTCCGGTGCGCTCGCTGCTGCCCACAGCGCACCTGGCATCAGCACGGCCAGGCTGGCGGCCGGCCGCGGTGCAGTGTCACGGTCCTTCGTGCCGCTGAGTCCCGCCCCCCGCACCGTCCCCCCCACAGGCTCCTGAGGGGAAGGGCCGAGGTGCCCGCAGCTCCGCCCCGCAGCGGCCCCACAGCTTCTCCGAGGCCTCGCGGCGCCCCGCCTCCACGGGCAGCGACGGGAACGCGGACCCCAGTAAGAAGAGCCCCGCAGCCTCCTGCACCTCCACGCGTCTCCCCCGGGTCCCCAGCCCCTTCGGACCCCTCAAATCCGACCTTGCGTTTCTGTCCCCTCCCCCTGTTCCTGGAGCAGTGAAGAAGCCTTGGACGTCCCTGTCCAGTGAGTCCGTGTCCTGCCCGCAGGGATCTCTGAGCCCCGCAGCCTCCCAGGTACCGGTGAGCCAGTGGAGCATTTCCCTCCTCACTCTAAGCACAGGCACTTCTGCTCGGCATTAGGCCCGTCTCTGGGACCTGAGGCGGAGAACAAGCTTAGCCCAGCCTTCCCTGGCCCCTGAGAGAGGCAGGCCGTTCCCTGTCTCGCCCCACCGTGGGCCCTGCAGAGCCTGGAGGTGGGGGTCTTGGCTCTGACTGTCCCCGCGGTGGGTGCCTGGCTTCCCTGAGCTTGTCTTGCCTGTAACTGAGGTTTTTGTGAGACCGTGTGAGGTGATGACACCTCAGCATGGTGCCCCGCACATGGGGACAGTGCCGCAGAGGGGGACCTCTTGGGACTCAACAGAGGCCCAGCCCATGGCAGAGAGCAGCTCGCTCTGGCTGGAGATGGGGGTTCCTACTCATCCTCCAGCCTTCTCTCCAGTGTCACCCCCATCACCACCCCCAGCCACAGAGGCCACTCAGAGCCCTGGGCCTTGCCATGTGCTCTTGCCCCTGCTCTCCCCCTCCTTTGGATGCCCTTTCCTGTCCTCAACCCGACTAATGCCAGGCCACCCTCAGGGCTCTGCACCGATGTCACCTTTTCCAGAGACCACCTGACTACCCTCTGGGGCCGGTGCCACCTTGGGTGCCCGCCTCCCACCCATTCCTTGCAGTTCTGCTGCGCGTTGGTGTTTGTCTGGGTGGCAGTCCTCCCTCAGCTGTGGGCTCATGGATGGTGGGATCAAGTTTCTCTTCTGTCCAAAGGAAAGCCTGTTTGTTGATGGAGTGACGCATGGAGGTTCATTTGGACGCCAGGATCAAGTGGGAGTTCCCCAGTTCTTCTCAGTAACCCCACCCCCTCCTCACATCAGCCTCCTCTGAGGGCCCTGCCGCAGCCAGTGCTGGGTCCTGGGAGACCCCGGAGGAAACAGTCCTTTCCTTTTCTACCCTGACTTCCTCCTCTTTCCCCTCCAGGTCTCAGAGCGGCCGCGGAGCCTCCCTCCGGCCCCTGAATCAGAGAGCTCCCCTTGACACCCTCTGGCAGGGCCCACCCAAATCCCAGGGCTGAGATGTGAGGGAGCAAAGAACCTGAAGAGTGCCACGCGCGGCTGGTCCGGGACGTGCAGATTCAGACTCAGGGAGAGCCTGGGCTGGGGAGCCACTGGGAACCCGACTCCCAGCCCTCATCCCGCCTTTCTCCTCACTCCCAGCCCATCCTGTGCGAGCCACTGGGAACAGAATGGTCCCCCGTCTGCTGTGGGCCGGGGGCCCTTCTGCCCTGGTGTCCAGGGATGATTGTGCCAAAGCCCTCGTTTCCAGTGCCAAGCCTCGGGGGGTTTGGAAGAGTCAGGGACAGAGAAGGGCCAGGTCCCTGGGAGCAGACTCAGGTCTGGGCTGCGCACTGTCCAGCCCCCAGGGAGGCCAAGTTGGGGCATATCCCAGTCTCTGCTCAGGGACCGGGCGAGAAGGACAGGCTCTGAGCCAGAGGAAAGAATTGAGAGAAGCAGGGGGAAGGATGTAGGTGAAGGAAGTGAGGCAAGTAAGGAGAGGGGAGATGATCGTGATTAGAAGGAGGGAAAAGCCGTCCAGAGAAGGAGAGAAGGATAAAGGAAGATGGATGAACAAGAGAGATAAGGGGAGAGGGAATTGGGGGAACACACCCACGGGTCCTTTCTCTGGGGAGGAGCTGGGTGGTGTTGCGAACAGGGAGAGGCTCCGTAAGCCAACTGACATTGTCATCTAATCCGTCCGGAGGAGAAGAGAATTCCTAAGCAGGGATGGGACGGGGAGGGTATTTATGTGGGCTACCTGGTGGGAGATGGGCACCCGTCCGGTCCACTGGCGGGTCTCCAGGCACACTCTGGCCCTTCCCAAAAAAGGGGGGTCCTTTTTCTCAAAGCTTCGACCAACTGTGTATTAGGGGATCATAGGGGACATTTTATTATTGAGCACAGTCATTATTATTATTATTATATTGCTATTTTTATTAAACCTCCCCCTACTGATGAGTAAGGGGCAAAGTAAGTATTTATCTCCTCAAATGCCCTATCCCGGGAGGGGTCAGCCCTGATGCTCTGTGATGCAGGAAGGAAACAATAAACAAACTTTCTAAGTTGCTGGCCTAGCGGTCTGGATGAGTCTTCCTGGTTCAGAAAATGGGGAGGGAGGGTGGGGGAGGACCAGAAGTGGAGGAGGAGGGAGGGTATCAAAGAAAGTTAAAGACCAAGTTGTCTTGCCTGTATTTTCAGGAAGCAGGTGACACATTCAATGGCAGTAAATAAAAAGTGTTTTTAGCAAAGCGATGGTGGCATTGAGGAACCCGTGGGAGATGGGAGTGCCCGACTCCAAGTAGCAGGAAAAGGCAGTGGTGCTCCCTGGGAAGAGCTGTGGCTCTCAGTAGAAGTACTTGGCCATGGCTGAGCAGGAAGGCACCCCAGGAACTAACCTCCTCCCTAGCGAGAGCTTAGTTTTACTCGGGTCCTATAAGTTGGCCTCAGGACCACTACGCTGTGAGGCTGCTGAGAGCAGGGAGGAGGAGGAGGGGGTCTCACTTATCCCGTGACGGGGCAAGACCCAGGTGAGGCAGAGCTGGATGAGGAGAGGGAGGTGAGACCTGTGCCTGGGACCCAGGCAGGCCTGGGGGACTGATGACTGTGGCAGGGCTCATGGCAGGCTCTACTGCTACAGGTACAAAGGCCCAGGTGCCATGTCAGGTTGGTGATAGGGGTTGGGGGTGCCCATGGAATTCCGGGGCCTGGGTAGGAGCCCAACCCTGAGAGTCAGACAACCTGGATTCTAGTCTAGCTGTGCAGTCATGACAAGTCACCTGGCCTCTGAACCCCGTTTTCCCCTTTGGCAAGTGGGGCTCATAAAGCCCATCTCCTGGGTGGTTCTGTTGAGATTTTGTGAGATAATGAGTGTAAAATGCCTTTGCCCCATTCTGTTTTCTTAAGATGCAGAAGCCCAAAGCGAGGGCCCAGGGAATCTGAGACCTCCAATCATCTGCCCTAGCACCCAGCAATAATTTAGTCAAAAGATTTTCATATTTTGTAAGAATTTTCTTTATATATATATATATTTTTTTTTATTTTTTATTTTTTTTTTTATTTTTTTTTTTTACAGAGAGGAAGGGAGAGGGATAGTTAGAAACATCGATGAGAGAGAAACATCAATCCATCGCTTCCTGCACACCCCCTACTGGGGATGTGCCCATAACCAAGGTACATGCCCTTGACTGGAATCGAACCTTGGACCTCTTAGTCCTCCGGCCGACACTCTATCCACTGAGCCAAACCGGTTAGGGCAGAATTAATTTTCTTCAGCGTTTTATGTACACTGCTTTTGTTGTCCCTACACATCTACCTGCGTCCACATGTACATAGCATGCAGTCTGCTACCACTTGAAAGTAAGTTGTAGACATCAGACTTTGCACCTAAATACTTCGCAGGCATCTCATAAGGAGCCACCAGAAGCCATTGCTATTGTCTGGAGAGATTTAACATCGACACAACAACATTGTCTAATACACAATCACTTATGGGTTGAATTGTGACCCCACCCCCAAATTCCTATCTTGATATCCTAATCTCAGATATCTCAGTATGTGATCTTATTAGGAAATAGACTCATTGCAGAGGTAATTAGTCAAAACTAGGTCCTGCCTGGCTGGCATGGCTCAGCAGTTGAGCATCGACCTATGAACCAGGAGGTCCTGGTTTGATTCTCAGTCAATGCACATGCCCAGGTTGTGGGCTCCATACCCAGCGTGGGATGTGCAGGAGGAAGCAGATCAGCGATTCTCACCATTGATGTTTCTTCTTTTAAAAATATATTTCTATTGATTTCAGAGAGGAAGGGAGAGAGAGAGAGAAAGAAACATCAATGATGAGAGAGGATCATTGATTGGATGCCTCCTGCACACCACCTACTGGGGATCTGGATGGAGCTGACACCGACTGAGCCACACCAGCCGGGCACGATACTAACATTTTTGAAGGATCCAGGCCAACTTTTTTAATAGAAAGACCTACCATTTGCATTTGTGTGATTGTTTCTTCGTTAAATTCAGAATATTTTTGTCAAAATTATTACATATCTGATGCTATTTTAAATGAATCACAATAGTACACAAATTTGGGGGGAAACAATTAGAGTCTGAATTCTCTTTGAGTCCCTGCACTGGTCTGGACAGTCGGTTTATGCCCGTACATATATAGTGGTGGACAGCCCTTCCCGGGCTTCCTTGCCTTTATTAGCAGGAATCAAGTCAGGGTCTCCTCCTTTCAAACACTCTGATTTGAATTCAAGTTATCACCTTACACCACCTGTTTTGTTTCTGAGATCTCCCCGAACGTGGATTTTTTAAAATATTTTATTGATTTTTTACAGAGAGGAAGGCAGAGGGATAGAAAGTTAGAAACATAGATGAGAGAGAAACACTGATCAGCTGCTTCCTGCACACTCCACACTGAGGGTTGTGTCCGCAACCAAGGTACATGCCCTTGACTGGAATCGAACCTGGGACCTTTGAGTCCGCAGGCCGATGCTCTGTCCACTGAACCAAACCGGTCAGGGCCTGAACGTGTATTTGACACTTCTCCATAACTTTAACTTCTGACTTGCTGTGACGCTCTCCATCCTCCTTCTGCTTTAATTCTCAGAGCCTTGGTTATGCCTGTGTATGATCCAACAGACGGCCTCTCATTTCCTTGGGCTCTTCTTCCATGATGTTGTCTGCCATCCCACCCCCGCCACCCACACCACAGCTTGTCCTATTGGAAGCTACTGGTTACATGTGGCTACTGAGAAATACATGTGGCTACTGAGAAATATGACTGGTCTGAAGTAGGATGTGCTGTGAGTTTAAAATAGACACTAGATTTCAGATTTAGTGAGAAATATATATCTTAATTAATAAAAGCGAAATAGTAAAATTAACCGTTTCTTCGGGACGCCCTACCAGCCAGTCAGAGCAACTGTATGCAAATTACCCCAGCCAACATGGCGGCCGCCACTCACGGAGTAAACAGGCAGCTTCCATTGCAGCAGGAGCGAAAGTGAAACTGTCTGCGCTCCAGCCCCAATCCTCGCCGAAAGCAAAACAAAGCATGTTTGAAACATAGTATAAATCATAGAATCCTTGGGAGCTGAAGGAAACAGCAGGCCTAAGAGTAACATTATTTCATTATAGAAGCCGTGAGCTGAAGCAGAAAGGAGGCTTCCGTTACTAAGCCTCAGCTTCTTAAAGGAACAGTGTATCAATTATAGGAGATAAACAAACCCCAGAAACCTGTGTCCAGCCAGCCTTGCTGGGACATTGGGTCAATGGGAGGTGGGCAGCCTTAAAGCCCCTCACCCAGGCTGGTCAGGCACGCCAGCAGGTGGACATCCCTTGAGGGGTCTCAGACTGTGAGAGGGCACAGGCCAGGCTGAGGGACCTCCCAAGTGCACAGAGCGGCTGCAGGGCGGAACAGCGCAGGACCCAGGACCAGTAAGTGGGAAAGAGGCGGCCTGCTTGGCGGCTCCTCAGGCCCTTTGAGGGGCACCGGGGAGCGGGTAAGAGGCAGCGGGGGGTCAGTGGCCTGCTTGGTGGGCTTCCCAGGCCCCTTGCAGGGCACCGGGGAGCAGGAAAGCAAGGCTGCAGGGGCCGGGTGAGTGGGAAAGAGTCAGCGGCCTGCTTGGCGGCTCCCCAGGCCCTTTGGGGGCCACTGGGGAGCAAAAAAGCAAGCTCTTGGGGGCTGGGGGCCTGCTTGGCGGCTCCCCAGGTCCCTTCCAGGGAGCAGGGAGCAGGAAAAGGCTGGCCTAACCACAAGGCGGGGTTTTCCCTGTTTTCTGGTGGCTGGAGGAAGATGGGCAGTAGGCAAGCTTGGGAGGCAGGCAGCACCCAGCCCTGGCCACAGCTCAAAAAAAGAGAACAACATGCAGGGGAGGGCAAGAGTCTGAGAGATCAACATAGAGGGGGTGCCTGCTCCAAGCCTCGATGGTGTGCCTGGGCCCCCAGCAGGTAGACACACACAGGAGGACTGCTCCGAGCCTCAGATGTGGCTGGGGGCAGGTCCCCAGTGGCAAGACACACACACACACACACACAAAAGGAGCCTGGCAGACTGGGGCCATCATAGGACATCCACTGAGGGGTTCCAGACTGTGAGAGGGGGCAGGCTGGGCTGAGGGACCCCCCACCCTCCCCCCGTGCACGAATTTTGTGCACCGGGCCCCTAGTATATATATAATCCTTAATAACTTTTATATTGATTACAAGTTGAAATAACACTTTGGGTATATATTATTAAAACTAATTCCATTTACCATATTTTATGGCGTATAAAATGACTTTTTCACCCAGGAAAATCTTCTCAAAAGTTGGGGGTTGTCTTATACGCCGGGTGTCATCTTGTAGGGCGGGTGCTGAAACTTCTGAGCCAGACTGGAAAATCTGTGGTCGCTGCATATGGTGGGGAGAGCTCAAAAACGGCTGCACTCCATGCATTTCAATGGAGCCGGAAGGAGACCACAAGTATCTCAGGTCGGCTCCTTTTTGTGCCGCATATGGTCTCAGTCCGGACTTTTTAACCCAGGAAAATCTCAAGAGTCGGGGGTCGTCTTATACACCCAGTCGTCTTATACGCCGGAAAATATGGGTATGTCTTGTTGCTTTTTTAATATAGCTACTTAGAAACTTTAAAACTGCACATGGGCCGGTGTGCTCAGTGGATAGAGTGTTGGCCTGAGGACTGAAGGGTCCCAGGTTTGATTCCAGTCAAGGGCACATTGCCCAGGTTGCGGGTTAGACCCCAGTAGAAGGCGTGCAGAAGGCAGCCAATCAATGATTCTCTCTCATCATTGATGCTTTTCTCTCTCCCTCTCCCTTTCTCTCTGAAATTAATAAAAATAATTTTTTAAAAAATTACACATGCACCTCATGGTGTGTTTCCACTGGAAGCGCTGCTCCAGACCTTTTCATTGCCAAAAAGGACATAAGCAAAATGTCAAGCATCCACTCTCTCCCCAACACCCCTATTTATCCTGTTCTCCAACTTCAATAAATTTTGGACCCCATTGGAACCTACAATCCACTGATTTTTGCCACACTTTTGCTGTCCCCCATCCCTCTTGTGTCCTTACATGCCTCTTCACACAGCCTCAATTCCAGGTCAGTCATTCATTATACTCACTTTTTTTTCACATGAATGTATTTATTCAGCAAATATCTGTAGAACACCAGTTATGTGCCAGGCATTCCTTGTCCTTGTGGAGCTTATATTTTGTTGGTAGGAGACAAACAATAAACAAGTAAATTGTATTATGTACTAGAGCAGTGGTTTTCAACTGGGGGCAATTTTGCCAACAATGGGAACCTTGGCAATGTCTGGCCACGTCTCTCATTGCCACTACAGGGGGAGGGGTGCTATTGGTATCTATTGGTAGAAGCCAGGGTGCTGCTGAGCATCCTACTGTGCACAGGCAGTCCCCAAATACAAAGAATTATCCAGCCCCAAAGTCGGTAGTGCCTAAGTTGAGAAACCTGCTCCAGAGATGTTACTTCCTTAGAGAAAAGAAAGAAAGAAAAAAAAAAAAGTAGAATGGGTGGTGGGATTGAAAGGGGAATTTGGGTTGGAGACTGTGAGTTTAAGCAGGGCTAGTCAGGGTGGGTTGGCTTCATTGAGAAGGTGACATTTGAGCAAAAGTGTGAAGGAGGGCAGGAAGGAGACCAACTAGACCTCCTATTTCATTGAGAGAATTCAAGCACTCATCACATGTGTCTGTGTCCCCTGCCTTCCCTCTAATTGTTGTGAATAAGCTGGTTGCATTCCTAGCAAAGGCCGAACCTCTCACTCAGGAGCTCCCTCCATCTGTTCAAGGCCATCAGTGCAGCAATGCTCTCCTAGTAAACAGGTGCGACACGGGACAGTTTGAGATCTTGCTCCCCAGCACATGTTGTTAGTTTGGTTCAGATAAACTCTTATTTAAAAAACGCCGCCAGCAACAACCACCACCTTATATTTTACCCTCTTCCCCTCCCCCCAACTACCATCTTATTTTTCTCCTTCCCTTTGCTGCAACACTCCCTGATGGAATTGTATGTTATCCTTCTCTCCAATTTTTTTCATTTATTTATTAGAAAGAGGAGGAGAAGGAGGGGGAGGAGAAACAGGAGAAACATCCATTTTGTTGTTCCACTTATTTATGCATTCATTGGTTGCTTTTTTTTTTGAGAGAGAGAGAGGGGAGAGAGATCTGCTGTTGCACTCATTCATGTCATTCATGTCTTCACTGACGGAGTAGAACCTGCAACCCTTGTGCATTGGGAGGACACTCCAACTGAGCTAACTGGCCAGGGCCATTGGTTGATCTTTTTACTTTTGATTTTAAAAAAAATTGATTTTAGAAAGTGAGAGAGGAAGGGAGGAGAGAGAAAGAACCATTAATCAGTTGCCTCCTGCAAGCCCCTACTGGGGACTGAGCCCAAAACCTGGGCATGTACCCTAACTGGGAATTGAACCCTCATGGTGCATGGGACGACACTCAGCCAGCTGAGCCGCACTGGCGAGGACTGGTTGATCTAGTATGTGCCTTGACTGGGGATCGAACCCAAAACCTTGGCCAGGGCCTCCCATTTTTTGTGAACCCAAAAACTTTGGGCTTTTTTCCCTGAGCTGCTCTTACTGGGGTCACCAGAAGGTCCCATAGAGCTAAATCCAGTCAGTCCTTGGTGCTCCGCTTGCTGACCTGGGAGCAGCGTCTGACTGTCCATCATTCCTCTGCTCCATGCCTGGTCTTCTGCACCAGATGCTCACCTGGTTTGCCTCCCATTTCTCTGGCCGATCCCACTCATGCTTTTTCCCAGCTCCTCCTGGTCTCCCAACCTCAACCCAAAGGAGAACACCCACTGGAACTCAGCCCTTGGTGATTTCATCTCCCTATGCCTTTCACACATACTAATGTTAGTATCTTACACAGCCATGTACTTTGTCAAAACTAATTGATGAAAATTATGAAGCTACAGACTTTATTTGAATTTCACAAGTAGAACTCCGAGGTTCCCAAGACTTAACTGTTGTGTTTTCTCTCTTTTTAAATAAAATAAAAACAAAATCCCTTGTGTCAAGGGCTGACTTTCAATAATTCGCAGCGAGGGAACTGCTCAGCTACATACAAAACCCCGACCCAGAAGCATGTCTACGAATGGTTTAGCACCAGGTTCCCCACAATGTGTGTTGCGTGAAGGGTGAGGGCTGGCTTGGTTTTAAAACTGAACATTGCATATGCCTGTAGTCTAAGGTGACCAGACGTCCCGCTTTTGGCGGGACAGTCCCGATTTTTAGCAATTTGTCCCACGTCCCGCAGCATTTTAAAAAAGTCCTGATTTTTGGAAAGAGACATATGTACTACTCTTTGTAATATTTTAAGTAAAAAGAAAAGAAAAGAACCCCCCCCCCCCAAATGGTGTCCGGCAGAGGTCACCTTACTGCAGTCCCTCCCCTCAGTCCTGGGCAGATTGGGACAGCTGGCCACCTATTCACCAGCTTTTCCATTAATGTCCTTTTTCCATTCCAGGATTCAGTTCACCATATTGCATTTAGTGGGCCTGTCTCAACAGTTTCTTAGTCTTTCCTTGTCTTTCAAGACCTTGACACTTTTGAGAAGTACTGGACAGGTATTTTGTTGAACGTCCTTCAGTTTTGGTTTGTTTTGCGGGATGTTTTTCATGATCAGACTAGGCTTATGGATTTTAGTGGGGTTTTTTGTTGTTAATCCTCACCTGAGGATATTTTCTTCATTGATTTTAGAGTGTGAAAAGGAGGGAGAGAGGTAAGGGTGGGAGGGAGGGGGGAGAGCGAGAGAGAGATATCAAATGATTGCCTTCTGCAGGTGCCCCTGCCGCGGTTGGGGATCGAACTTGCTACCGAGGAACATGCCCTTGATCAGAAACTGAATCCGTGACCTTTCAGTGCGAAGTTCTAACTATGGAGCCACACTGGCCAGGGCGAGGCTTTTGGATTTTGAAGAAGAAAAGCCACAGTAGGGCAGACATTTGATCTGCTTTATTCACTGTTTCCTATCCAGTGCCTGGAACTGAGAGCCTGGCCCCTTGTAGGCACCAGAAATCTGTTTGTTGATGAATAAGGGTGTGAATGACTGACTCTGAAGAGGTTATTTGGGACCGTGTGGGAGGTTTACAATGTGGACGTAAGTACCATCCCATCAAATGCGTTCAACAGTGCGTCCTGCAGAGCCGTTTCAGGACGCGCAGAGCTACTTCGTGTTCCTGACTTGTACCCTGTTATAAAGAACCGCGTGGCTCTTTACATGGACGCTCCTCTGTGCACATAGGTCCGGCTTTTCCCCCGGGCAGAACCGGGGAAGAACCGCTAGGCACAGGGCAGGCTCACGGGCGGGTGATGGACCCGGGAAGCGTCCGCCCGGGGCGGCTGAGCGCCTCACGCCTAGCAGCGTTGGAAGCACCGTCTCCGCGCGTCCGGCCGACACACCATCAGTGGCTAAAGTGCAGTGACCGCCCGCGGACGCGCGAATGCGCGGACGCCCCGACGCCTTCCGGACCACATCTCCCAGGATGCCCCGCGGCCCCCCCTCTACCTGTGCGTGAAGCGGAGTGACCAATCCCCGAGCAGCTCAGAAATGCGGCACCACCCCCACGCCTCACCTACCCCTCGAGCACCCGGGGGAGCGACTACCACTCCCATAAGCCCCGGCGGACGGGCGCAGCGACCCCAGTTTCCAGGCTCCGCGGGGGCGGGCGAGGGCGGGGACCTGCTTCCCGGCAGGCAGCGCGGCCAAGGGCGGAACTCCATTTCCCAGCAGGCTCCAGGCGGCGGGCGCCGCGGTGCCTTGTGTGGGATGTAAGCGCGGAGGTGGGCGCGGGGGACCGCAGCCGGGACTCCGCTCGGGGTTTTGGGGGTCTGGCCAGGGGGTGCCTTTCGGGGGGACTCTAGGGCACGGGGGTACGGCTGCAGAGAGGGGCCGGGGCGGTCCTCAGCGGGGTCCTAGGGGCGCACCCCCATCGGGGCCGGGGCTGCTGGGGTTGTGGGGGACGAGGAGGCCCTGCAGCCCTGCCCGAGGGGGTCTCGTCGGCGCGAGAGCAGAGGAGCAGAGGGGGAAGAGGCGGGGGGCGAGGGCGTGCGCGCGCGTGTGTGCGTGTGGCGGGAGGAAGGGCGGGGGTGGAACCTCAGAGGAGCCTGGGCAGGGGCTCCCCGGCCGAGCCCGCGACTCCCCGCCCCGCTCGCCCGCAGGCCGAGGCCCGCCGCCATGGGGCTGAAGGCCGCCCAGAAGACGCTGTTCCCGCTGCGCTCGATCGACGACGTGGTGCGACTGTTCGCAGCCGAACTGGGCCGAGAGGAGCCGGACCTGGTGCTCCTGTCCTTGGTCCTGGGCTTCGTGGAGCATTTCCTAGCTGTCAACCGCGTCATCCCCACCAACGTGCCCGAGCTCACCTTCCAGCCCAGCCCCGCGCCCGACCCTCCTGGCGGCCTCACCTACTTCCCGGTTGCTGACCTGTCCATCATCGCCGCGCTCTACGCTCGCTTCACCGCCCAGATCCGAGGTGCAGTCGACCTGTCTCTGTACCCCCGAGAGGGGGGCGTCTCCAGCCGAGAGCTGGTGAAGAAGGTCTCCGATGTCATCTGGAACAGCCTTAGCCGCTCCTACTTCAAGGATCGGGCCCATATCCAGTCCCTCTTCAGCTTCATCACAGGTTGGAGCCCCACAGGTGGCCAGGGCGAGAGTCCTGTCCCATCTCACAGCCTGGCCTGCCTCTTCGCAGTACATGGCGTACAGAGCCCTTTGGAGACCCATGAGCCTTACGCGGTGGGGCAGGTGTTAATGCCTCCTTTGCAGTTAGGGAAACTGAAGTCCAGAGGGGGGAAGTGAGGTGCCAGAGTCACACAAACTGGCAAGACGAGGACTAGACCCCAGTCCCTTGGCTCCAGATCCATGAACCACCCTTGCCCCATCAGCACCCCCATCCCTGCCATTGAGCAACTATAGGAGTCCTACAGCCCAGCCTGAGGCACAGGGGGCAGCAGCAGATTGCGGGGTGAGGAGCTAAAATCCGGCTTCATTTGGGACAATTCAATGAAGCGTCTATGAAAGTGATGGCTTAAGGCTCAGGGTTTGCAAAGATCTTCCTTTGCTCAAGCCCAGTTGACTAGCAATCATGTCCTGGAGTGCCATGTTGGGAAGGAATCAGGCTGCTTCTGAGCTCACAGGAAAGGAGTGTAACGATGAATTAGGAGTCCTTGCCAGTGGTGTGTGAAAAAAGAGGACTTAGTCTCTGGTCCTGTTTTTGCCTGTGCTGTTATGACCTGATAGGCACCGTAAAATGAGGAAATCCTTAAATTAACATAAACATATAACGTGTTTGCAGAGTAAGAAGTGACAGGGTGTAAGGCTGGGTGGAACGTCCAAGGAGGTCTGTTGTTGGGAGATGTGAACGGGGAGAGAGGCTTTGAACAGTAAGAGGAAGGGGATAGAGAGGATGGAGGAGGGTCTGAGGTTTGGCCAAGGCTGGGAGGTGAGGGTGGGAGGGAACATGGTCCATCCACACCCAGCCCCCTTCCTCTAGGCCAGAGCTCAGAGAACCCCCTTTCATTACCTCCCCCTTCCACAGGCACCAAACTGGACAGCTCCGGTGTGGCCTTTGCTGTGGTGGGGGCCTGCCAGGCCCTGGGTCTCCGGGATGTCCACCTGGCCCTGTCTGAGGACCACGCCTGGGTTGTGTTTGGGCCCAGTGGAGAGCAGACAGCAGAGGTCACCTGGCATGGCAAGGGCAATGAGGACCGAAGGGGCCAGACAGTCAACGCGGGTGTGGCTGAGCGGGTATTGCCTCCTCCCCCTGCTCCCTTCACGCCCAGCCCAAGCCACCCGAGGGGCTGTGCTCTCCAAGCCACACTCCCCTCTCCTTGTCGCCACCTAATATGTCAGGAAGGGGGCACAGAAGGGCCCCTTTCCTGGATGTCCAACCCTCCCGGCAGGCACAGGTGGGTCCTCATGAGCCATCTGGTCTTGTCCTCTCCCAAGAGCTGGCTGTACCTGAAAGGATCATACATGCGCTGTGACCGCAAGATGGAGGTGGCGTTTATGGTGTGCGCCATCAACCCTTCCATTGACCTGCACACGGACTCCCTGGAGCTGCTGCAGCTGCAACAGGTTTGTGCCTGTGGGGCCCCGGGCAGCTGCAGCAGGTGAGGTGTGGCCGTGGGGCCCTGGGCAGGCGCACGGTTCCTCCCCATTTTATTTTTATTTTTTTTTTGTTAATCCTCACCTGAGGATATTTTTCCATTGATTTTTAGAGAGAGTGGAAGAATGGGGGAGGGACAGAGAAACATTGATGTGCAAGAGACACATGGATTGGTTGCGTCCCTCACTCGCCTTGATCAGGGCAGGGAGCAAGTCTGCAGCCGAAGTACGTGCCCTTGACTGGAATTGGACCCGAGACCCTTCGGTCCCTGGGCCAACGCTCTATTCACTGAGCCAGCTGGCTAGGGCTCAGCTTCCCCTTTGGCAACATGGTTAACAATTCCTGGCCCAGAATTTCCCAGGGCTCTGGGGAGAGTGGTGTTAAGACATGAAAGGACTTGGAGTCCAGTAAGGGGCTGGTTTCTAAATTCTGGCCCTTCCTATCTGGTGGGAGATCCCTGCTGGTGTTGGACCCCACTTTGCCTGGTAGACTGAGGACTTCTCACCCGTCCCACCCAGGACTTCTCACACACGCACGCATGCACACACACACACACACACACACACACACCCCGCTCACATTTCTCTCTTTTGACCTCTAGAAACTGCTCTGGCTACTCTATGACCTGGGACATCTGGAAAGGTCAGTAGAGGGAAGTGGCCAGGCTAGGCCTTTGGGGCCAAGTGGCTAGGTGGCAGCCTGGGCTCATGAACTTTTCCTAGGTACCCCATGGCGCTGGGGAACCTGGCAGATCTGGAGGAGCTGGAGCCCACCCCCGGCCGGCCAGACCCACTCACCCTTTACCACAAGGTGGGGATATCTCAGGAGGGTACAGAAGGGAGACCCGATACCTGGGAACGGGTTCCCTTCTACCTGGGAACTGGGAGGGGGCACATGAGAGAAGAACTTGGTGTGTATTGGGCGTTCCCACCCATTTTGTATTTACCGTGTACATAGTCAGTGCTGTCTGCCTTTCATTGTCCCTCCTAGAGTACAACAGATGTCAAATGTGGGAGCATTGAGGAGAGGGTGTTAACTTGGTGGGAGTGGAGGTGGAAGGGACATTGGGCTGGGCTTGGAAGGCTTTGGTGTTTGTGTAGGAGTGTGTGAGAAAGCCTGGGAAAGGGACATGCCCTGAGCTTGGAGGACAGACCCCTCCCCCTCCCTAGGCCTTGTTCTGCATTCTGGTCCAGGCCTCACCAAGCAACCTTGCAGACATGGGAGGAGCTACTGGAAGGGGGGGAGGGTGGAGGAACTGGAGGTGGGACTCTGGGATCTTGCCTATTTCGCATTCTGGGTGTGATCCGATAGGACATTCCTGCCAAACGGTACAGCTGGGGGTTGCCTCTCTGAGGGCCCTCTGCTGTATCCCTAGGGCATTGCCTCAGCCAAGACTTACTACCGGGATGAGCACATCTACCCCTACATGTACCTGGCTGGCTACCATTGTCGCAACCGCAATGTTCGTGAAGCCTTGCAGGCCTGGGCCGACACCGCCACTGTCATCCAGGAGTGAGGACCCTTCACCCCTTACCTGTCCCACTGTGGCCTTAGTCCATACTTTCTTCCTCTTCCGCCCAATTTCCACTCATCCTTATCCAGGAGTGCGGCCTGGGTCCCTTCCTCTAGTCTGGGCAGGAGATAGGGATCCCTGATGAGAGCCCCATGCCTTTCCCTCCCTTCTCTCTGGGCTGATACAGACACCGTGATTTCAGAGCGAGGACCCCAACCACTTACCCAGTCCCTACATGATCAAAGGAAAAGCCTGGGCTCCGTCCCCCGCCAGGCCCCGGGGGTTCCCGGCATGGGCAAGGCCCCATGGTGCCCTCCTGCTCCCACAGCTACAACTACTGCAGGGAGGACGAGGAAATCTACAAGGAGTTCTTCGAAGTAGCCAACGATGTCATCCCCAACCTGCTGAAGGAGGCAGCTAGTCTGCTGGAGGCTGGCGAGGAGCGGCTGGGGGAGCAGACCCAGGTGAAGGGCTCCCCCTGTGCCCACCTTCCCACCCGGTCAGGGCTCCGAGTCACAGGACCTGCGACTGCTGGCCACGGCGGGGACTGAGTGAGGAAGGTGGCCCAGCACACAGAGCAGCCAGGGTTTGAGGGAGCTGAGGGTATTTTAGGGGTTTCTACCCCATTCCTTCAGGTAAATGGGGTGAAGCCCATCTCTCTCATGGTCAAGACTTCTTGTTCAGTTGAGGGGAGTGGGATGGAGTAAGAAACGGTTCCCTCTATTCCCTGAGTCCTGGCTAAGAGCTGGTTTTATAAAAGGAAGGTGGCTCTGAGAATTGTGCCCTATGGTCACCTCTTACGGAGCCAGGACTCTGCTTTGATGAGTGGCTTGGCCCAGCCCTGACAAACGTGGAAGGGCTTCTGATCTGTGCCCTCCTTCCCCCATGCCCAGGGTACCCAGAGCCAGGGGTCTGCCCTCCAGGACCCAGAGTGCTTCGCCCATCTGCTTCGGTTCTACGATGGCATCTGCAAATGGGAAGAAGGCAGCCCCACGCCCGTGCTGCATGTGGGCTGGGCCACCTTCCTTGTGCAGTCCCTGGGGCGTTTCGAAGGACAGGTGAGGGGCAGCTGTGCAGGGGGTCTGAGGAGGACGGGTGGTGACAGCAGCTACCGAGGCCCTAAGCGGGTCTGCTCACCCTTTCTGGTGCATGAGACAGGCCTCAGCCTGCTGGCCGGCTGGGTGCTGGGCATCCAGCCCCTGGGTTGCAACCTTGCCCTCAGCTTGCTCTCCCGATCCGATCCGATCCGATCCGGCCCAGGTGCGGCAGAAGGTGCACATAGTGAGCCGCGAGTCAGAGGCAGCCGAGGCCGAGGAGCCCTGGGGCGAGGAAGCCCGAGAAGGCCGGCGGCGAGGCCCGCGGCGGGAGTCGAAGCCCGAGGAGCCCCCGCCGCCCAAGAAGCCGGCGCTGGACAAGGGCCCGGGCGCGGGGCAGGGCGTGGTCCCGGGGCCCCCCCGGAAGTCCCCCGGAACCGTCCTGAACAGTGCCCGCGGCCCCGACGGCGGCAGCGCCGCTCCAGCGCCTGCGCCGGCCGCGTCGCCGCCGCCAGAGGGTCCGGTGCTCACTTTCCAGAGCGAGAAGATGAAGGGCATGAAGGAGCTGCTGGTGGCCACCAAGATCAACTCGAGCGCCATCAAGCTGCAGCTCACGGCGCAGTCGCAAGTGCAGATGAAGAAGCAGAAGGTGTCCACGCCCAGCGACTACACGCTCTCCTTCCTGAAGCGGCAGCGCAAGGGCCTCTGACCTGCACCCGGGATCCCAGCCCGCCCGCGGGGGCGTCCTCGGTCCCCCAGGCTCCGCCCAGCTCCCCGCCCCAGCCAATGGGGCCGAGGCCCGGCCTCCGGGCCCCACCCCTGCCCGGAACCGGGGGTCGGTCCCGACCGACAGTCCGACTCTACCCGAAACGTAGAACCCGTCCCCAGCCTCCCAGCTGGCGACGGGAGCTTCGCCGGGGCCCACAAAGGCCCGGCCCCGGGGACTCAGGCCCCAGCTCAGAGCGAGGTTCCAGCCGCAGCCTGGCCGGCGCGCTCTGGGTCACCCCCAGCCCTGGCGCTGGGTTCCCCCCGCGGTCTAGACGCGCAGGTCCCGCCTGCAGCCCGGGGCGGAGAGCATTTCCGCACCTCAGAATCATGTCCCTTGGGAATGCAAGCCCCCACCCCAAAGAATTAGAAGGGGGCGCTGCCAGGATTTGGAAATCCCAGTTTCCTCCCCTCCCTGTCCCACGGGTCCGGTCCGGGATCCGAACTCCTCCAGCCCCAGTGAATCCTGAGCTCCGCCCCCTTCCCGACCAGTCGGCTCCAGGTCCGGGCAGACCTCTTCCGAGCCCCTGGGCACCCTCCCTCGGCCCAGCCGTCTCGGGGAAGCTTGCCATTGGCGAGGGGAGCCTCATCTGTTTTGTACATAGATTTATTTTTCAGTTCCAAGGAAGATGAATACATTTTGTTAAAAAAAAGCACATGTCTGTTTCATTTGGGAATTGGGGAGTAGGGGTGGGGTGGAGTGACCCCTCTTCCCCCTGCCTTCGGGCTCGCCTCCTGAGGGACGCGGGGACCAGCGGCGGGCTCCAGACCTCGGCCCCGGCGGCTCCGCGGGGCTTCGGGGCTTCCCCTTCCTGCCCAGGGCCTGTCCCGCGGGCGCCTCCTCCCGGCCGGGCGGCGGGGCATCCCCGGCCTGGCCCCGCCCCAGGCCCCGGCCCCGCCCCAGCGGCCTCCGAGCCACCGGCGCCCGCCCCGCCCCGCGCCGCGCCGCCCCGCGCCGGCTCCGGCTCCGGCTCCGCAGCTCGCGTCCTCCCGCCCGCCGGCCCGGGCGCCGGGCCATGGCGCTGCTGCGGGACGTGTCGCTGCAGGACCCGCGGGACCGCTTCGAGCTGCTGCAGCGCGTGGGGTCCGGGACCTACGGCGACGTCTACAAGGTGCGCCGGGCGGCTGGGCTGGCGGGGAGGTGGCCCGCTGGGCGCCCTGCGCGGGATGCGGCCCCCGGCCCCGCCCCCTCCTCATCCCGCTGCTCCCACTCGGTGCCTTTAGGCCCGCGACACCGTCACGTCCGAACTGGCCGCGGTCAAGATAGTCAAGCTGGACCCAGGTGAGGGCCGGGGCCGGGCCTCTGCGCGGGAGGAAGGGAGGGAGCCTGGCGCGCGGGGCGGGGAGTTGGCACTTCGGAGGCCCGCTGAGAGGCAGTGCCCGGGCACCTGCCTGGCCTGGAGGGAGGCAGAACTCAGGGGGCCTTTGAAGATGAGCGCGCTGAGTTAGGGCGACGCCTCTGAGCTTCTCCCCCCACCGCCCCCCCAATGCCCTGTGCTCCCCAGGGGACGACATCAGCTCCCTCCAGCAGGAAATCACTATCCTGCGTGAGTGCCAGCACCCCAACGTGGTGGCCTACATCGGCAGCTACCTCAGGTGAGTGAGGCTGCTTCCCCTGCCCACCCCAGGCAGCCCCGCGTGGCCCTGCCGTGTGCCCACCGGCGCTGTGTTCCCCCAGGAATGACCGCTTGTGGATCTGCATGGAGTTCTGCGGAGGGGGGTCCCTGCAGGAGATTTACCATGGTGAGGGCCGGGATCCAGGCCCCAGAGGGCCCCGGCTGCTGCTGCTTTTCTCCCACAGCCTACTCCCCCCTGACCCCCAACCTGTGGCAGGAGGCGAGAGCTGGGGCCCGGGCTCCTCCTCGCTGGCTGTGTGACCTTGAGAGAAATACTGTCTTTCCCTGGGCTCCGTGTCCCAGACGGCCGGTGGCTGGCTAAATGGAGGGTGGCCTGGGAGGGTCAGCCTGTCCCCCAGACCCCCATGCTAGCTCTTACCCTTCCATTTCAGCCACTGGGCCCCTGGAGGAACGGCAGATTGCCTACGTCTGCCGAGAGGCACTGAAGGTAGCCAGGCCCCTAGGCTGCTCACACCCCAGTGCCCAGCAGCTGTGGGCAGGGAGCCCAGCTGGCCAGTGTGGGGGGTGGAGTGCCTCAGGCAGGGCTGGCCTGAGGGGCTGTGGGTCCTGGGAGAAGGGGCCCCAGCCCTGTTGCCGGAAGCAGCCCATTTCCCTCTTGGCTCGGTCACTTCCTGTTTGGGGAGAGGGGAGGAGGAAGCGGCTTGGGTGGGGGGCCCAGTCCTCAGAGAGGGCTCAGGAAAGGTGGGATGTTGCTGGGTAGCTGCTCTCAGGGGCTCTTCTTTGTCCCCAGGGGCTGCACCACTTGCATTCTCAGGGGAAGATCCACAGAGATATCAAGGTAGGGGTCCGGCCTTGGGCACTGGGAGAGGGAGGGAGGGGGGAGGAGGAGGCTCTCGGCAGCTCCAGATGGGATTCTCTCATCTCCATTCCTACAGGGCGCCAACCTTCTCCTCACCCTCCAGGGAGATGTCAAGCTGGGTCAGTACCCGGGACACCATCGGGGCGAGGGTTCTGTGGGAGCTCCTGGAAGTCTTAGAGTCTGCGTTCAAGTGCTGGGTGTCCTTCGGCAAGTCACTTTACAGCTTGGGCCTCAATTTCCCCATTGAGAGAAGTGGAAGGGTCCTCCCTTCTTACCACGAGTTGGACGTGGTTGGGTCTGCATGGAGTCCACCATGTGGCCTGGCACTTGGTCAGAGGTTGAAGGTGGTTGGCCCGTCCCAGGAGGGGGCTCTGGCCTTGGCAGCTGTAGCTGAGCCTGGTCAGCCTGTTGTCTGAATCCGCCAGGTGCATCCTGAGTCTGAGCCTGTGAGGTGGGTGGGGCGTGGCAGCCAGAGGGCGGGTTCCAGTAGCTCTTTCTCCCCGCAGCTGACTTTGGGGTGTCGGGCGAGCTGACGGCATCTGTGGCTAAGAGGAGGTCTTTCATTGGGACTCCATACTGGTGAGGCTGCGTCTCAGGCTGAGGGGGTAGGGACCACAGGTGGGGCACCGGGCCATCCCATCTGTGACCCCCACCTCTAGGATGGCCCCGGAGGTAGCCGCCGTGGAGCGCAAAGGTGGCTACAATGAGCTGTGTGACGTCTGGGCCCTGGGCATCACAGCCATTGAGCTGGGCGAGCTGCAGCCCCCTCTCTTCCACCTGCACCCCATGAGGTCAGCTGAACACTTGCCCCTTGCCTGACCCCTGGGGTCCTGTTGACCCTCAGCTCCTGACCTTCTGCTGTCCGTAGGGCCTTGATGCTCATGTCCAAGAGCAACTTCCAGCCGCCCAAGCTGAGGGACAAGACTCGCTGGTGAGGCCCATGTTTCTTGCTGGGCCCCCCTTTTCGGTCAGTCCTCAGGGGAGTAGAGGAGCCATCTGCCAACTCCCAGGGCGCAGCCTCGAGAGCCCTGCCCTCTGGGATTCTGCAGACCATCTGTGGGAGAGGCCCGGGGCGCATCTCGGGGCCATGGCTGGTGTGGACAGTGGTTGTTGATGGAGGAGCTTCCGCGTCACCACAGCAGTGTTGCTCAGGCCGCCTGCCCCTGGCCTCGGGCTGGCCCTTTCCTGGGCAAACCTCTCGGAGTCCTCGCGAGTGCCAGCAGGGGGCAGTTGGCAGGATGCCCTGCATGAGGGCTGACCTGGGTCTGGGGGCTCTTGTGCCCACTAGGACCCAGAATTTCCACCACTTCCTCAAGCTGGCCTTGACCAAGAACCCCAAGAAGAGGCCAACAGCAGAGAAGCTTCTACAGGTGGGAGGCAGGGGGTGGGGGCAGGGACTCAAGGCTTGAAAGCAGGAGCCTGGGGGCCAGAGACCAACCTGCACCCTCCTCGATCCTCCAGCACCCATTCACAACGCAGCAGCTCCCTCGGGCTCTCCTCACACAGCTGTTGGACAAGGCCAGTGACCCCCACCTGGGCGCCCTGTCCCCAGAGGACTGTGACCTGGAGGTGGGTGCAGCTGGGGAATGGGGTCCTGGCCTGGCCTGGTGGTAGGGAGTGCAGAGGTGACATAGGTCAGGGTCCCTTTAACTTGAACATTTCCAGCATAAGGAGCTTCCCTCCAGGGGAGCCACCCATTAGCAATCTTCCCTGAGCCGGCCTTGCCTCCTCTCCTGTCCCTTGGTGGGTTCCTGCCCTTGACCCAGGCTGACCATGACCCCGCTCGGCCATCTGCTTCCTGTGTCATCTTCGCCAGCTATTGCCTCTGTGCTGGTTTCCTCAGTTCTGAAGTGAAGGTGCCATTTAATCTCGTGATCTGCAGGGTCTGAGTGTAGACATTGGAGGCGGTGAGGTGAGTGCGTGGTGTGTGTCCACTGTTTGTGTTCTTTCTTAGACTTACGACATGTTTCCAGACACCATCCACTCCCGGGGTCAGCACGGCCAGGCTGAGAGGACCCCCTCAGAGATCCAGTGTAAGTCGGGGGGCGGGGAGGGGGTGTGTATTGACTTTCTGGGGGTCTGTGTGTGAATTTGAGGGCTGTGTGTATTGATTTTCTGGGGGCTGTGTGGATTTTCTGGGGGGCTGTGTGTGTGAATTTGGGGGCTGTGTGGATTTTCTGGGGG
>PVJC01009301.1:0-25038 GCA_004026665.1 Murina feae
AAAATGCCATTGGATTTTACAGTGAGATCTTGATAGTTTGGGATAAAAAAAATACTTTATTAAATGTTGAATGTAGGAAACAAGTATTACAAAGAAATTGCTAACAAAATGGATGTTAGTAAAATATTTTACTACTTGCCTGATAAGATATGTGAATTATCCTATGTAATTATATATATGTACTAATTACATATTAGTTGGTAAAATATATTTGCTTGAAAGTATATTTTGAGAAATTTGTGTACACAGTTAAAGGAAAATTTAGGATGGGAGTATAATAGTGTTGCAAGGTAAAAATAATGAGTCATGATATTTTTTTGATTAAGGGGGAAAAAGATGAAAATGTAGACAAAGATGAAGGGAGCGAAACTGAAGAAACTGGAGGTATAGGAAAGAAAATGAGTGACACACCAACCCTAAGACAGCAGGGAGGCTGGCATCGAGACCCCGGGAGAAGGGTTCACCTGAACAAGCAAGACGGGGCCTTGCTGCTCCCCAGGGCACCAAGGAGAAGGAATTGGAGAGACTCTGAGAGCCCTGAGATAAAGATATAAGCCAAAAAAAGGAATTTTGAAACTTTATAACAGATGGAATGTATGTAATCATAGATTTTAGAAACACAGGAGTTTATATAGAATCCTGATTAAACTGAAACCCTGGAGGATTTGGTGAGAAATTTCACCAGAAAACCAGAGTCCAGTCCTCGGCTGAGTGTAGGATGTTAAGACTGGGGCTTGGCTGTGGAAAATCTGTTTAACAGCTGTTGTGGGGAATTCATGGAGGGATCGCATGGGAGGCCACGGGAGGGTTTAAGCTCCACTGGGGAACATGAATTTGACCCAGTCAGGAGGGAGGTGGTGTGTACGTGTAAGCGTGAGTATGAATGTGAATGTGAGAGTGTGTGTGTGTGTGTGAGAGAGAGAGAGAGAGAGAGAGAGAGAGAGAGAAACTGTGTTTGTAAAAAAGAAAGAACTGGAGAAAGAGAGATACACAGATAGAGACAGAATCTGAGACAGAGAAAGACTTTACAACAGTGTTCCGCAAAACTGGATTAAGAGCTGCTGGAGTACATGCAGGGAAGGCTTTCTTCACTGCACAGCTTACTATAGCAGGATTGGCCAAAAACTTAAAAGCAGAGGGATCCTTAGAGACACGATGGAGTTGCAATGACTGCTTCCCTGTCATTGAAGAAGAGATAGGTGCCTGGAAAAACAGAAGCTGTCAGAGAGGAAATCTTTTACTTCACTCTGTTAACTTTGGTGAATAGAACAACAGTTCCTGGCACATAGTAGTTATGCAAATATTTGAGGACTTAATGAAAAATTACATTTTTGAGAGCCTACAATGTGCCAAGCATGACCATCCTAACAAACTGCCCCCAATGTGTTATTATGAGCATGCTACACCCAACCCTTATCATCAACTGATGAAATGCTGGGCCCAGAGATGTTTTAGGATTTGCCAGAATAGCCAGCTAGTAGGGGGGCAGTGCTGGGATTCAAACCCAGGTCCACCTGACCTTGAATGCTTTCCACTCTCTTAAACTTCTGATAAACCTATGGAGGTCTGGCCTTGCTGCCCTGGAGCTGCCCGTGCCCAACAATGGTGAACCCCACCGTGTTCTTTGACGTTGCCATTGATGGTGAGATTTTGGGCTGCATCTCCTTCTAACTGTTTGCAGATAAAGTTCCAAAGACAGCAGAAAACCTTCATGCTCTGAACACTGGAGAGAAAGGATTTGGTTAGAAAGGTTCCTGCTTTCACAGAGCCATTCTAGGATTTTATGTGCCAAGTGTGACTTCATAGGCCATGATGGCACAGGTGGGAAGTCTGTCGATGGGGAACAATTTGTTGATAAGAATTTCATCCTGAAGCATACAGGTCCTGTCATCTTGTCCATAGCAAAGCTGGACCCAACACAGTGGTTCCCAGTTTTCATCTGCATTGCCAAGACTGAGTGATGGAATGGCAAGCATGTGGTCTTAACTACCAGACCATTTCTCTGTCGCTCAAGAGAGCACCCCTGCACCCCCATCTGCTTGGAATGTTCTATGATCTTTGTGTTCTTGCCTCAGTTCACTGGGTTCCATATTTTTCCTACCCCTTCCCAGTCTAGCTGGATTGCAGAGCTAAGTTTATGACTACGAAATAAAAACAAAGCAAAACCCATGGAGCTCTGATGAAGACTACACACAATAGTGGAGATAGTGGAAGAGGTAAAATCTACTGTGGTTTTGCACTATTCATTGAAGCTCTGAGTTTGCATCTTTTGTGGAAAGCAATGCCACTAATACGTCCTTCTACATTTTGCTGCCTTCTTGTATAGAGTCTGCTTGTCCAAACTTCCTGGAAAGCAGAGGCCCCAAGGTGCCAGGGTCAGGGTTGCCCATGGTGATAGGCTGAGAACAAAGGGAGGACAGAAGGAATCATCCAGAAGGAAGAGTTGGGAGCCATAGGAACAGTCTAAACAAAGAATCACAAAGAAGCAATCAAGGGGGCTGTGCAGCCATGGATGCTGAGGAAGGGGAACTGTGGTGGGGAAGCCAGCAAGCCTTGGGCATTGGGGCCAACAAGAATGACATCAAGAATGAATGCTGAAGGCCCTCTTGAATGAGGCTTCATTCTCACCAGTACATTATAAAGGGGTTCATGAAGGTGACCAAGTCAATTTGAACAATACTGAATGTAGTTCCTTTTATCCTAGGTAACCCCAGTCATCTCTCTCTGTTAACAGTAGAGTCCTCCTCTGCGTCATTTTGTAACTCATGATGATTTCTCCTAGTCTATCTAAAGCCAGTCTCTGAATGGTATTCTCCCTGCTATGAGTTTGCCTTCACAGTTTGCTAATCATTGCTGTGGGGAAAAAAAAATAAGATCCAGAATTGCATGACATTTTTCCCTTTGCAATAAAGTGCAATTGACTTAATGACAGTGGTTGCTTATGCTCCCCAGGGTTCATTTAGGTAAGGTCGTTGCATTTGCCTAAGGTTGAGTTTTCCAGAAGTGTAATTTCCTCAAAAGTATGGCCTTTCCAAGTCTGCTCTGACCTGAGCTGTTTAAAATCTATAATTATACTGCAGAGGCTGAGCTACCGGGCCTTCTCCAGCCTCTCAACCTTCAGCTCTTAGGACAAGTTGGCATCCTGGTTCTCACCTATATCCGTGGCCAATCTTAACCACCTTTCAAGATGAGTCTTCTCTTGATCTAGGAGAACTTTGAAACAATTCAGGAAAGTGGCATATCTTACACATGCTGTCCCAGTCCCCCATGGCCATTGAAAACTGCAAGTCGGCTGCACCTCCAAGGAATTTGTGGCTGAACAAACTAACCAGTATCCACATCATGATCACGTACTGTCAGAGTGTGCCGCTGAATGTCAGCAGTGCATGCGGACCAGACTTCAGAGGCCTGAAGATGAGAGACGAGGGAGAAGTAGCATCTGCATCACAAATCAATCAACCCAGAGGCTTTTCAAGTGAATAGAAAAGGCAGCCCGTAGCCAGACTCTGGGCTGTTTTCTTCTGCTTGACTCCCTGCCCTCCCCTGCTTTCAAGTGTATGCCGGTGTCTCTACAAACAAAAATAATAAGGGCACTCAGGTCCTTCAAACAAAGCAAAATATGATCCCTTTGTGGCTGCCGCATCAATAAATGAATGGCCCTCCCCACACTCAAGAAGAGCAATATCGGATGTGCTTGGGGATCTTAATAATACTCTTATTAAGGATGAGACCAGTGGAGAAATTTGTTTTTCCTATAACACCTGGAGCAACAAAAGTCCAGAGAGAGCAGGAATAAAACAGTTTTTCTTAGGTCTGTCTTTGAAATGCTTTTTCTCTCCTTACTAGGGACCTGCCAATCAAACTCCTAAAGTAAGAAAATAAGCATTTTTACTAAAAAGCATCTGAGGGAAAACTTGGAGTTTCTCTTAGGTAGAAATCAATATGTCTACATGCTCAAGGAAAGGGGAAAACACCTTAGTGGTGCTTTAGGATTTTTTTAAAATTAATATTCTATAAGTGCATAGTTCAACACAAAATAATAAATATAAATCATGTCTAATCTGGGTGCACTATCTTCTGGGCCCATTTGGTCATCTAAAACTAACATTTTCCTTCCTTGGCCCCCTGCCACCAATCATCCTTGCTTTCCCTTTCCATTTTATAAAGGAGTTAGAGAGCTTTATAAACACTTTGTATATTTTAGAGAACCATGGGATACTGAAGTTGGAAGAGATTTTAGACATCAAGTCAGTTCCTTCCTTTTATAGACAGGAAAGTTCAGACTCAGATACATTGAAACTTATCCAAACCCTACACCTAGTTAGTGGCAAAGGCTGAAATAAAACCCAGGTCTTTCACCATCCCGCCTCATGCTCTATCCACTCCAGCAGGGATTTCCAGAATTGCCTGATTACCTAAATGACTATGGGCCCTTGTGAAAAACACACAGCCCAGGTCTTTTCTGGAGACTCTGAGTCAGTTGTAATAACCTTCCCAGGTGATTCGTAGGACCAGGCATTGTTTGGGAAACACTTCATGACAACCCGATGCTTTATCCTTTTTTTTTTTTTCCCTCAAAGGGGGATTCTCTTTCAACATCTGCAGTGGATGCCTTGGTTGGAAGAGCAGGGAGCAAAGGGAGGGGAGAGTTTGGCTCCTTCTGACTTCTGGCAACCTTCTCAAGGAGAGACAAGCAGGAAATGGAGAGTCACTTCCAGGCACGACCAAGGCAGCCCCCTATGGTTTTCCCCTTGTCCAAAGCCCCATAATTGATGCTCACTTTGGGTAATAATCATTTGTTGCCTGTTATTGAGTTAGTTTTGTATTCATATTTATATTCCTCGGGCACATTAATAAATTGGAAACTTATTAAGATGAGAAAGAATGTCTAATTCCTTCTTACTTATCTCTTAATATCTAACATTGCCTTATGAATTAATTGATTTAAGGCCTAATACGACTTCCAATTTGCAAGACAAATGACAAGACAGTATTTCCCTCTTTTCCTGTTATAGCACCCAAAAGCAACTAAGAGAATTACAAAAATAAATGTACATTTCATTTTTTATAAGAAATAGTAACACCTGGAAAATCAATAATGCATGAGAAAGAACTGCCAAACACTGTGAAGGTCAAGTAGAAGGGCTGAAGACAGAGAGAGGAGATGCCCACAGCTGCAAAGTTCAGGCTCAGTCAGAACCACTAGTTTTTCAATGTATCTGTCACAGTCACACCCTGATCAGAGGCAATGGGAAGGAGCTGGTAGTAGGAGTTGTGCCAGATCTGTTTGGTTATTCAGAAGAGCAAGGCAAGAAGCTGACTGTGAAATCTTATGTGCATTTCCAGGGAGCAGTATGTAGTTGAGGCAGGCTAGAGGAAAGAGTCTGTGCATTGTGGGCAGCCCTTGAGCTCCTGCCTCTGTTGAATGAAGACGTAAAGCAGCAGTTCTCAACCTGTGGGTCATGACCCCTTTGGTGGTCAAAGGACCCTTTCACAGGGGTCACCTAAATACATCCTGCATATCAGATATTTACATTACAATTCATAACAGTAGCAAAATTACAGTTATGAAGTAGCAACGAAAATAATTTTATAGTTGGGGGTCACCACAACATGAGGAACTGTATTAAAGGGTCGCGGCATTAGGAAGGTCAAGAGCCACTTTACATTGTGAAGATTTAAGTAACCAGATCACACATACAAATCTTCTTCCAAAAGGAGAATTTCTGCTAGCTTGGAACTAACTCATGGGATCCAAAGATGAAAAAGGAAAAAGAGGAGGAGGAAGTGAGAGGAAGAAGAAGAGGAGGTGAGCCTGGTCAGCAAGGCTCAGTGGTTGAGCTTTGACCTATGAGTTCATAGTTTGATTCCCAGTCAGGCACATGCCTGGGCTGTAGGCTCAATCCCCAGTATAGGGCACGCAAGAGGCAGCTGATTAATGATTCTTTCTCATCGTTGATGTTTCTCTTTCACTCTCCCTCTCCCTTCCTCTCTGAAATCAATAAAAAATATATTTAAAAAATAAAAATAAAGAAGAGGAGGTGAAAGAGGAGATAGTAGTATAGAACCATATAATTGTAAGGAAAAAATGAAGCAAACACTCATCAGAAAAACAAATATACAACCAGGTAAAAAATTATGACCCAAATATATAGCCACACACATGCTCAAAACAAAACAAACAAACCAACAAAGTACAGTATGGAATTGCTTCTATGAAACAAAAGTTCCATCTGTATAATAATAGGGTAATATGCAAATTGGTCAGGACACCGTCACATAACAACCAATCAGTAAGCTGCGCAGCAGGAGCGAGTGGGCAGGGACTTGCAGTGTCAGTGGGCAGGGACTTGCACCACACAGGGATGTGATGTTCGTGTCCCCGCCCCCAACAACAGGCCCAGGGACTTGAGGCTCACATCCCTGCCCTCAGCAAAGGGCAAATAGCAATATTAAAATATTTCCTTTAATTAATTTTCTTTTAATGTGCATGAATTTCGTGCACCGGGCCACTAGTAGTACTATAAAAACTCAGGAAAGATATATCAGGAAATGTTAAAATCTGAGCTAGGAGAGATCAGGAAATAAGTGGAAAATTACAAAATACTGTCTCAGAGAAGAAGGCCATAGTGGAGGTAGCAATATACCCCACCCAGTTCATCATTCATCCCACACCACACTGATAATTCTAAAACTTAAAAATGATCAAATTACTCCTGGGCTAAAAGAGTTTTCATTGATTCTTCATCGCCTACAAATTAAAATCTAAAATTATTTGTATAGCGTAAAACCCCTGCCAGTTATTTAGCTTTGCCTACCTACAACCTAACCACTAATTTTTTGAATTAACCTGTCAAATGCTACAGGCAATTTGATGATTATTTGTAAAATCAAGAAGCTGTCATTTTCCAATCTTTGAATGTGTCCTGAAACTACTAATTCCCAACTCATGATTGCCTCCATGGCGAGACTTTCCTTCTCACTCTGCTTCCCAACACTCACACAGGCATCTCCAGGCCTTCCTTTTTCTCTTCTATTTCTAGAATTTATTGTAAAAGTGCTTATTACATTGTTACAACTCTTAAAATAAGTGTCACTTCCTCTCATGATTGATTTAAGAGAAGGAATTTGTGTTCACCAATACTCAGTACCATAATTTGCACATAACTGGAATCTAATGAAACTTTTTTAAATTAAGAAAGGTTCTTCTTTGCTCTCTTGCAAGATTTTAGAGCTACTCCATATACTCCCTCTAATTTGTGCTGTCCTCTTCAAAAAAATGTCATTTTATCTAGAACTTTGCTTCGAATATTTAAAGTCCCAGAAGACTTGAATGTAGGAAATTACAATGTGGATATAAGGGTTTAGATGTATAAAACTGAATTCATCACCTTTTATTCTATCCGGCTTCCTTTCCCAACCTCCTTCCTTTTTGTCAGTAGCATTTCTGATTGGAGACTTCATATTGTGGGATCCATCAGATTCATCCTTCTGGATGATCCTTTCCTTAATATTTGTTATTCCACAATATTTCCTACATTCTCTTTTTATTCCTATTTGCAGTGCCACCCTTATTTGCTCCTTTGTATTAGCAGTTTTCAAAGTAATCTCTTTGCTTAAAATTTCTGGTATGTATTGATCCAGGCAAAATATACCTAAAAGACTATTTCATCAAGGCATGCTTTAATTCTGAACTTAAACACTTTTGTGCTTATCTCACATTAAAAATCTCAGCTTCTTTAGAATTTGCCCCCAAACTTATAAATACAACCATGTGCAGTGCAAATTCCCATAACAAAGCTTTCTCTTTTTTTTTTTTGAATTAGTCTCATTCTTCACCAAACAAATCATTCTTCCACTTGTGTCCATGCTACTTCACATCAAAGTAGCACATGGCTTCTTTTATTGTTCATACAAATCCTTTTCATTCTTCAAGGACAAACTCAAATTCTGCATAAAGTCTGTTGGGATATTCTCTGATTTCTTGTATCACACATTTAACATATATATTCTATAACTTATTAAGTACAGTGCATCTCTTAGTTCATTCAGGCTGCTATAACAAAATATCATTGAATAGGTGGCTTATAAACAACGGAAATTAATTCCTCACAGTAACGGAGGCTGCAAAATCAAGATTGGGATCTGCGTGGACAGGTCACGGCTCTCCTCTAGGTCACAGACTTCTCATTGTGTCCCCACATGCTGTAAGGGAAAGGAGCTCTCTGGAGACTCTTTTATAATGTACCCTTCAGGAGGACTCCACCCTCATGGCTTAAGCACCTTCCGAAGTTCTCATCTGCTAATAGCGTCACCTTTGGAGGAAGAACTTCAACATATGGATTTTGAAGGGACACAAACATTCAGTCCATAGAAGTTCAGGTGTTCATCCTAAAGGTCACCAACTATATGTGAGTGTGGTAGAGGGGATGGGTGTGTAGGTGGATGTGTGTGAATAGAAAGGTAATAGATATCGCACTAATTAGAAAAGATGGAAAGAAGCAGCTGGAGTTGTGTTTATTGCTCTGACCCTAGCATACTCTCTTTTAAATCAGTATCTTCACCATGTCAATCAGAGCCACAGGAGTAATTAATACTCAGCAAGTTGGATAATTGAGTCTCAGTAAGTGGTCAACGTAAGTTTAGAAGCTTTAGTTAAAATGGGAATTGTGTATAAAAGGATAATTGTGCCGATTCAGCCTCCTATTATTTCTAATTTGCTTTGACATACTTGCGGAATAATTGCAGGCCGGTTCTCACCTTCAGTACACGTAAATCACTTTGTGTGGAGAAATGTTTCATTCGAGAAAAATCATTTGAGGGACAAGGCATACACTTGTGAAACTTTTGTTCGTGGACGTGAAAACTGAGAAGACACATTCATGGATATGCTGAGGCTGTAATGCTTGGGTTTATATGATAAAATATCCAGGTCCAGGAGAGGTGCAGAGCCATGAGAAACAAAGACAAGGTCATTCATCAAATGGACTCGGGTGATAATGGCTAAACTATGTACTGAAAAGACATGAACTTGACTTAGTGCAATGTCTTGGTGTTACCCAACATACTGCTCAGGAAACATTCATATCCTTTGTCAGAGCAACCATTCATCAGCTGCTTCCCAGATTTCTAGGATGGTCTCTTGGGGAATATTTCTGACCAAGATTCCCTAAATTCTGTGAATCTGCTTGATGATAAACATAACATTAATCCTGAGATGTGAAGTGTTAGATTTCTAGGACTCTCTTATCAACATTACTAGGAAGGCTGAAAGGTACACTTATGATTCTCCTAATAAATAGTTTCTGCAAGTCTAGATGATCTATAATAATCTATAATAATAAAAGCATAATATGCTAATTAGATTGGGTGTCCTTTTGAAAGTCCTTCTGGAAGACCTTCTGGACAGAGCCAAGGCTGCAAGGGAAGTCCAGGTCCCAGGTGCCAGAGGGAAGCCAGTGCCAGCAGCTGGGGGAAGGAAGGCCTTACTTTTGCACGAATTTTGTGCATCAGGCTCTAGTAATTTTATAATAAAATAAAAATTGATTTATGCTAAAAAATTATAAATCAACTTTCATTGAATATTTAAATTTTTCTTTAATTATATGATTTATAGCTATTTGAAATGACATTGAAAAGAAAAATTATCTACTGTAGTTCTCAGTAGTACAAGCTCTGGGTTAAAATCCAGGAAGCACCAGGTACCAGCTCTGTAACCTTGGACAAGTTATCTAGTGACTGTTTGCTGTACTTCCTTAAGACAGAAAGGGTATTAATTAGCATTTACCTCTGAAAGTTGTGTCATGGTGATTAAAGAAGATAATACATGTAAAATAGTACCTATAGTAGTGCTGGTTAGGTATCATGATTATATTCTTATTATAGATCTGTTAAATACCAATTCACCTTGGAGTTCAAGGTCCCATATACAAGAAAGATCATATTTAGAAAATAATTCTTCTTATCACCTATAATAACTCTGCTTTCATATTCTATTTGGGGTTTTGTTTAATATCTAAATTACTGGGCAAAGCTGGAGACAGCACATGTAATTGGTCTCCGTGATCAGTGGGCCCATGTTCGCATTCCAAGTCACCACTTACTCTGTGAACTGAGGCAGATAATTAAATATTCATGAGCCTTATTTTTCCCTTCTCTTGGCTACCTCATAGAGTTGTGTGTTTTTTATTATATTTAATGTAATAAATAATGTATGGTACATAGTTTAACAGTAACATGCAATTAGCCCTCAAGGCTGGAAATAAAAGAGGGAAAATATATGGAAGACACAGAAAGAGGAGGTGAAGGCCATGTAGAGATGGAAACAGAGACCAGAGTGGTATAGCCACAAACCAGCAAATGCCAGAAGCTCCCAGATGCTGTTAGAGGCATGGAAAGATTCTCCCCTAGAGCCCCTACAGGGAGCACAGCCTTGCCAACACTTTGATTTTGGACTCCTGCCCTCCAGAACTGCAAGAGAATACATTTCTGTTGTTTATTTTCTGTTGTGAATGTTTGTTGTCAGAACAAATGTTGGCCATCCTGGGAAACAAATACATTGGGAAGCACGGCCAGCAGCCGAGCAGCAAATGCCTTGGTTGTGAAAGGGGGGTTGAGAGGTGTACCTCAGCATCCAGCATTCCACAAAGTTTTCTTCAATGCATCTCCTTTATAATGGGGGGTTCTGCTCTTTGTTCCCCATTAGTATCTATCTTTCATGCAACACACTGCTATGGAGGTATTGTTCTGGACCATGTTAGGCTGTGGGCAAGGCTGTCATGACTGAAGCAGTCATTGCCCTCAAGTAGCTCGAAGAATGATAGACAAATAAGAAGTGTTGAAAAGGGTGTAAGGACTTCGGTGGAGATGTATACAAAGCAGCATCATGCAACCAAAGGAAGGAATGCAGCCGAGGTTCTGTGAGGGAAAAGAGTAACTTTGACTGAGAGCTTGAAAAGAGCTGGCTGAGCAGAGTGGACGCCTGGGAAGGTGGTGGGTGTAGGCAGCAGGGCTGGCTGTGAACATCAAATGCTCAGGTAGGAAGGAACCAGCTGAGAACTTCCTTGGGCTCTTGTGTCTGTGCATCTCCTAGTGTGATCACAGCCCTGCATCCAACCCACAGGCACGACCAATCATGTCAGAGGACATCAGTGCTCCCCACAACCCCATCTTGTGAATGTCATATGCGCCAAGTTTGATAACTGCTGCTCTAATATTCTGTTAGAATAATGCAGCCATGCACACTTTCATTTTTTAAAATGCAACTACTAAGAAAAGTAGTGAGCAATTTATTTTAAAAAATCTAATTTTTAAAACTTCTCTTTCATGTAGCGATACAGGTATGTATATGGATATACTGTACCTATACATTTATGAAAATATCTATGTACCTATCTATCACATGTATGCATGTATATATGTATATAAAATCATTTAACATAGCCTCTGTCTGAGTCTGTGTAGGTTTCCTGATTAACAACGGGCAGATAAATATGACACAACTATTCTTTGTTCTTTGCTGGCCTTCATAGATCACAGTACGGACATCTAAGCTGTAAGTATAAGAAGGACTCCAAGCCCAGTGCCATCTGTGTTGACAATGGCTGGAAGTAAAAGTGATCAATTGGTGTCGAAGACCCTAAAGGATTGTCAGCAATAAAAGTCACCCTTGGATGGAGCACCATCCTGAAAGCTGGCCACCACTCAAAGGCCCTCTCACTCCTGCTTCTGAAGGTAATTGCAGCATCTGTTTCTTGAAGTCATTGAAACCAGTGCACGCCTGGCTTCTGTTCCGTGAATAGCAAGTGGCTTGGAGTGGAGAGGGACAGGGCTTTGAGAAGAGCCAGCCCAAGGTCCCCGCGGGTCAGAAGTGAGACACAAACAGCTGCTTTTTCAATAGATTCTTCAGGCTTCTCCATGACCCTTGCACTTGTCCACAAGCTGCCAAGCAGGGCCTATTGTGGGATTTTTATGCGGTGGGAACTCTGGCCTTAAAAACAAATGGACTAGCTTAAGTATGAAGTGTCATTCAAAGCTGTTGGGGAGAGTGTTAAAATTTTAATTAGTTAGCGTGGTTTTTGTTTTTTTGTTTTTTCACTCTGTGATCACTCTAGTGTCCTTTGTAAAATTTACTACATTCAGGTGAACAAAATTCCCCAGGCCTTTTATCACTGGGCCTTTTTATTCTATATTATAGTGTCCCCAGCAATAATCTCCTATCTTGGGTGCAGATTCCTAGTTTCATGGCACTATGCTCATGCACGGGTTGATACCTATGAGAATGCTTTTACTGAGCTCACAGATCGCACATGAGGAATAGTCATCAGAGTCTCAGCGAACTGGGCACTGTGCTTTCTTCCTGTGCTCTGTAACCAGTTCACTAATGAGCTTGATTTTGAAGAAAAACATACGTGGGTAAGTAACCAAGAGTAATAGGTGATTGTTCATTTTCTCTTAGTAAAAAATAACAAAACAAAATACAAATGATCCAAAGAATAGAAAGTATACACGTAAGAAGAACGATTCTTTCAAGATTGCTTCTGTGTTCATCTTAGTTGATGCAGAGAACATGGGAAGAACTTTCATGGAAGAAGCTCCAAAGAACTCCTGGATTTATTTATATATTAACAAATATTTCAGAAAGGCAGGGAGAGGGAGAGATAGAAACATCGATGGTATGAAAGAATCCCTGATCAGCTGCCTCTCCAGCACATCCCACAATGGGACTCGAGCTCACATTTGGGGCATGTGCCCTGACCAGGAGTTGAACTATGACCTATTGGTTCATAGGTTGATGCTTAACTACTGAGCAACACTGGCCGGGCAGAATTCCCGGATTTTTAGCTCACCTGGATCCTAATTCACATTCCATTGGTTATGCGCATGAACTGTGAGAAACTTCCCTTTCCGTGGAAGTATTGGAATAGAGGTGCATCTAGCAATGGGCCTATCTGAGCACCAGAGAGAAAGTCCACCTGCAGAACACATTTCCAGGGAGCAAGTGCAGCGTCAACCACACTTTCACATGAAGACAGACCCTGTTCCTAAGCAACCAGACATCTCATTCCCTAGTGTGAAATGTCCACCTTTTGTTTATAAAATATTATCTATATACAGACAAAAAGGAGGAAAATAACAGGAAAGCAAGCATCCTTAGCCCTGTCAGATAAGTGCAAAATTGGCTTTTGCCACCTGGAAGGAAGCTGCATGCAGGGTGTCTGAGGAAGTCTGCACAAGGACGATCTATTTTCGTGTTGAAGTATGGAAGCCGTGCCCCTAAAATAGGTGAAATAACATCCAGGCCCTGGAAAACCCACACGACCTAAATGGGAACCTCTAAGACAACTGTTAAGAAATTTTTAAACTACAGTTAAAGTCCAAAATAATTGTAGCAGTCTGATGTTAGCTAATAGAAAAGTACAGTGAGAGGATTTCCGCTGCGGAACTCAATAAAGAGATCCAGGTAGCAATGTTGAGAGGAGAGAATGAAGAAATTTACTCAAGGAAAGTTTATAGATGCATTGCCCTCAAAACCTAACTCCCCTCAAACACAGCTGCATTGGGAGGGTTAGCATGAAGACAACTTTCCATTTAAATGAATTGCTACTAAAAATTTGTAACTAAACTAAAAGGCCAACTCTAGGAGATTGGTTAAATAAATAAATTATAATATGAGTCGTGAAAAAAAATAATGAAGTCAGAAAATATTCTTGTTATAGTAAGTAAAAACAAATTATAAAACAGAATCCCATTTCTAGAAATACTGGCATTGATAGGTCATCATAGAGCTACTTAAGCATATGCATATGCAAAGAAAAGGAGCTAAAATTAGGCAAATGAAAATGTTAACAGCAAGTTATCAATGGATGAGGAGATTACAGATGACTGTTATTTTATTCTTTGCATTTTTATTTTTAATTTTCTAAATTGAGTACACACCAAATATTATTTTTAAATTCCTAGTGTATTTGTACTACTAAAACATGAAGCTGCTGCTATTGCTATTCTTTTAAAGAAAGATTACTTTTATTAATGACAAATTTCTAATCTTCTAGTTTTCAAAACACATTAAAGTAATGTGCATAATTACTGTTATACCAGAAGGCTGGTGCACAAAAATTCATGTACTTGTTGCGGGGAGGATCCCTCAGCCCAACCTTCCCCTCTCATAGTCCAGGATGTCCTACTGATGGCTTAGGCCTGCTCCCCACAAGAGGCAACCAGGCTGATCAGGGAAAGGCACTGCACCCATCATCCCGCTGCTGCTGCCACTGCCAGTTGCCGCAGCCTCCAAGGTGTTTTCATAAACACAGACTCTAGTCCTTTCAGCATGAAAAAATGACAACTTTCTTTAGTCATTTTCAAGATGTGTCTTTCATAGGATATGACATTTCTTTCTTCTTTCTTTCTATCTTTCCACACCTGAGGATATTTTTCCATTGATTTTTAGAAAGAGGTAAATACAGAGAGAAACATCAATGGGACACTTCGATTGGTTGCCTCCTGCATAAGCCCTGACCTGGGCCCTTGCCAGGGAGTAGCCTACAACCTAGGTACATGCCCTTGGTCAGAATTGAATCCAGACCCTGCAGTCTGCAGGCCAAGATTCTATCCACTAAGCCAAACCGGCTAGGGCAGGATATGACATTTCTTAGACCCGCCAGCAGTGGACCTTCGTTTTTTCCTCCAGGAGTAAGATGGAAAAACCTTACATCACCTTCTTGGATTCTTAGTACCCAAGTTACCAAGAACACTGCGAGTGGCGTAGCGGGAGCTTAGCCAATGAGTGGTCAGAAAAGGTGTTTCCTCTGCAGCTCACGCGTGGAGGCAGGACTGCTGGTGGGCCTGGCCGGCAGGCCCTCTCCTCTCCAGGCGTGCCCTTAGCCATGGTGGCTACAAGCAGGCCCGCCCTCTTCTCTCCAGGCAGTGGCCTGCGCCATCCATGGCTTGCCTCACTGCGCAGCAGTCCCCTCCCACCCACCGGGGCGCGCAGCCTCCTCCTGAGTGGTCATGACTGTTACAGTGTCCTGGCTAATTTGCATATTACCTCTTTTTATAATATATAGATATTAATAAGAAGTTGCTTATAGATAATAATTTTTAAATTAACTTATTTTCCACATTAAGGATTTTAATATTTTTGTGACTCGATCTGAAGACAATTATTAGGTATGTTTTGGTTTCACTGAACAGGAAACTAGAAAGAAATGTTTTAAAACTTTCTTCATGTCAGTGTTAATACTGTTTCATTTTTACACTGTAGTGAACACCCTAGCATGTATACATACACATACAGCCAAATTTCCAAAATTGAAGTCATTTCTAAACACTTGTGTTCAAAGTTACGAGTTTTTAAACCATCATAAATACAACATGTATGGGAAATAAATATGAATTTCCTATCATATTAACAAGTACACATTCTGGAAAGCTAAAACATTATTTTCAAGTATAATTTAATCATCTATGGCAACTTATTACCTTATCTCAGCAAAAGTCATGTGAAAAAAATCTAAGCCCAAGTGGCCTGGACATGGAAGACAGACCCACCAGATCTGAATGAAGAAACAAGACTTTCAAGCTATGTTCCATCTAAGCAGCTGTAGAAGGAGCCACAACATCAGGGCAGGCTGAAGAAGAGCAGCCGGCCTCTCTCTCCTGCACTCCCATGCAATTTTACTTTCTTCAAATATTTACTTGTCTCCATTTTCCAAGATAATATTTTGGAAGAAAAAACCCTTTGCTAAAAGCAGCTGCAGGAAGTCAGATGAGATCTTTTATTTGGACTATCTGTTAATACCCTAATATTCTACATTCTTTATCAAGGTTGTTTTAATTATAGTCTATGAAACGCTGATCCCAAACAAGAAAATTCTCCTTCAACACAGAAATACTTCTCTTTCCAATATTCCAATTGCTTGGCTGCTTTCTACTGAGTGTCTCTTCCCTCCGTTATTCCACCTTGATTTCTTCCTATTTTTCATCCTGACAGGAACACAAATGCTTGTCAATATCCTTTCTTGAAATTTCTCTGCAATTAATAGCTTGGAGTAAGCAGGCCCGCGCCCATAAAAATCTTTCATCTTAAAGGACTTCCCGTCCAGAAAGGCGTCAGAGCAGACCAAATGGCACCGAACGGGACGGCGTGACCCGCCGCGGCTTGGTGCGGATAAACAAGCCCGATTAAGAGTTACACTCTGTTAGGGATATTCTCAAAGTTTCTGCATCAGACACAGCCATCTTGCCTGTGCTGAAATTTCAGTTCGTTTCCCCCGGAATAAAATGAAGCTTGTTCGGAGGTGAGTGCCACGGAGTGTTGGATTTCCTTCCCCGGGTCAGAGAAACACAATAACCCCGTTATGGGCCTTCCCACTGGTACCTAGAAACCACCCAAAGAGGGTAGGGGGGACTGTTTTCCTCCCACCCAGCTGTTAGCCCCCTTGTAGCTCCAGTGTCCCGAAACACTTGCCCACTTGCTGCCCCCGGAGCTTTTTACAGCTCTTACAATGTGCCTCTGTGCCGCACGGAAACAGTGCAAACTTAGCCATATGCTTGTAAATCCTCTCCTTGAGCTTACATGTTGAAACCCTGCCAGCCTCGGACTCCACGCTTCCCTGGAGCCTCTTGCTCGTGTTCTCTTCTTTGCTTGTGAGAAACGGATACTCTCCTGAACACAATAGGCTGTAAATTGAGGAAAGTTAAGAATCAGCATCAGTTTCTCATAAATCTAATTTCCAATGTCCCACCAGTCCCGGCTCGATGTACAAACTCGTCACACCCTCTCCCCGGTGGGAAATGCTCGTTCATGTTCATGAGACCTGCCTCGACTTATTCATCTGGTTTTTCTTCTGGATGGAAGGAAATCATATAATTCGGCAAAGGATTTGCAGAAGGAGGCTATTAGAAATGGGTAGCTTTATTCTTCTTTGTTTTTAAATCCTGTCTGGGTGTGAGAGGGGAGGTATACTTATCCATAGCGAATGACATGGATATTTTTCCATGCTGACTTCAGTTGCCAGGAAAGACCAGGTTAAGTTTACATTCTTACCATTCTGTATGAGAATACAGTAAAAGCATCTAAAACAAAGTATGATACTGTGAACTAACCATTCATAAAGGATAGCCTGAGCATATTTAACTCATTTTAATACAACAGGGAAATATAAAATATGATTTTGTTGACAGGAATAAAAAGATCATACACATATTGGAATGAATATAGTAAACCTGTAACTGAAAACCTTTACAGAGTTTGTTCTCATTGAAAATCACACTCAATATGAATCCTTTACTCAAATTCAACTTACTGGGACATATTACATGTCATAAATAGTATATGTTGCACTATTTGGTTAAAATCGTTTTCTTGCTTTTGTGACAAAAAATTAAAATGTAGCCCACCTGGTGTGGCTCAGTGGTTGAGCATTGACCTATGAACCAGGAAGTCATGGTTTAATTCCTGGTCAGGGCCCATGCACAGACTGGCTCAATCCCCAGGGTGGGGCCTTAAGGAGGCAGCTGATCAATGATTCTCTCTCATCACTGATGTTTCGATCTTTCGCTCCCTCTCCCTTCCTGTGTACTGAAAGGTTGCAGGTTCAAGTGCCAGTCAGGGTGCATGCCCATGTTGAGGGTCTGATCTCTAGGGAAGTGCAGGAGGCAGTCAATTGTTATTTTACTCTCTCCCTTTCTCTCTCAAAAAATCTATATAAATATTTTTAAAAGTTGCTATTCTTTTAATATACCTGTTGTCCCATCTTTTTTAATCGTATGGGATGGCTAATATTTCTTCAAAGTTCATGAGGAGATGGCATCACTTAGATCTATGGACATAAGTACATTTTCTTCTACAGCATCTCTACAACAGCACAGATATAGTGCTTGTGGTATCATGTAGTATTTAATAATTTACAGAGATTCCATATCTGAACATAAAAAATTTGGATAATGACTTTAATGGCAATATGAATCTGTAGTTGGAAAATAAAAGATGCAAGGTGATTTATCTGCTAACCTTTATCCTTAAAATAAATAAAAATCTTACAAATGCAAATATGTCCTGGAATTTTAAAAAATCCTCCTTGAAAATTAGTTTTTGTCCTCTGTAATAATAATTAAGGGAGTTCAAGGGCTTAAAAATAATTATTTTTATAAAAGTACTGAGAGTAGGGAGAACTCAAAACAGTAACTGGGAGCCCTGGGTCCCCATTCTGGCTAGTTTGGGACGACTCCAACTAAGCACTTTACTTCTTTGGGCCTCAGTTTCCCCCTCTGTGAAAACCTCTTCTAGGGTGTACAAGGCCCATGCCAGACCCCACACTTAGCACCTTCCAACTGTTTTTCCTGTGCTCACTCAGTGAATCCCCCAAAACCCCAAAAGGCAGGTATGGTGGGATGAGAAAACTGAGACGCAGAGAGGCAGAGCTCTGATTGAAACTCAGACCCCAGACCAACTGTAGGACCTGAGCTGCTGACCACTGCACCTGCCTGTCATCGTGAGGCTCTGGCTCTCAATTGAAAGAGAGCAAGTGTTGGTGAGAAATGTCCATAAGGCATGCCAGCGAAACAGAGAGACCCACTGCAGCCATGCACACACGGCTCACCTTCATTTAGTCAGCGTCTGGGTCTGGGCTTGTCATCATACTGGGAAGTTGCTGGGTGCAGATAGAGTATTTAAGGGCCACCGAAGGGTTGAAGGACAAGATTCTACCATTTTTTTCCTGAGCTTTAAGCTTCAGAAACTGGATTTAAAAATAAAAGTAGGTAGCATGTGCAGAGGTGACTCTACTTACAACAGCAGATTCGTATTTGCAAGAACATCAGGGAAATTGTTCCATAAACCTGAGAGCCACTGTCGTCATCTATGAAAGAGCCATTCAGATTTTCTTGTTTCTACAGTGGTATACACAATCTCCAGTAGATTAAAAAGTATAGTAACTTAATGCACCTCATATTTTATCACCGTCAGGAAGCAAATGGTAACAACTGCAGGTGTAAAGCACGGCAGGATAGATTTCTCTACTCCAGAGTCCCCAGGAGAATTTCACACCACCTGATGTTTCCCTGGCAGGGCTGACTCTGGCCTGATTTCCTTAAAGGTACAAAGTCATTGAGGGTTTTTTTTTGTAAATAAATAAATAAAAGCCTACTTCTGGAATCATACAGTATTTGTTTTTTTTTCTTTTGTAACTGGCTTATTTCACTTATATGAGGTACTTAGAGTCATCAGAATCATAGAGACAGATAGTAGAATGTTGGCTGCCAGAGCCTGGGAGAGAAGGGAATGGGCAGTTATTGTTGAATGGATATAGACTCAGTTTTACAAGATGAAAAGAGCTAGAGATGGATGATGGTGATGGTTGCACAACATTATAAATGTATTTAAAACTACTGAACTGTACACTTAAAATGGTTAGGATGGTAAGTTTTATGTTATGTGTATTTTACCATAATAAAAAAAATTGGGGGAAAAAGGCTAGACAAAAATACACCAACATTTTAGTACTTCTATTTGGGTGATAAGACTGGGGGTAATTTTTTTTCATTTTTTCTTCTACTTTTCTTCATTTTCCAATAAATCTTTTATGGAAAAAAATCAACATTAAAAATAAAAATGACAGGTCAAAAAATAAAAAAAAAGAAAGGCCTACTTGTCATCTACTATTTTTCTTTTTTCATGGCAGGTAGAACCCAAGTTTCCTATCTTTATCAATCCACTAGAGGTCCAATGCATAAAATTTGTGCAAGAGTAGGCCTTCCTTCCCCCAGCTGCTGGCACTGGCCTCCCTCTGGCACCCAGGACCCGGGCTTCCCTTGCAGCCCTGGCTTTGTCCAGAAGGTCATCCAGAAGGACATCTGGTCTAATTAGCGAATTGTGCTTTTATTATTATAGATGTTTCTTTCCAAAGATTTGGAAATAGTGGTACAGAAATGCATGTGTGTATGTGTTTTTAATGTCTCTTTACACAAAATCTTTAATTTCTAAACCTGAATTCTTTCATTTGCTTGAATAGCTTATAGAATTGATATAATGGTATAATTGCATTATTTTTATCTTCCTAAAATAGCACACTGCTCCCGAAGTTTTGGAGCTATCTGCCCTCTTCTCTGTATCACACTTGGCTCTCCAGACTAACAGAATGAACCGCACTGAGTGACAAAGGGCCGGGTGAGTTTTTCCGAAGAGAGTCCACCCCAGACACTGTTCCTGCCCAGTGATTCTAACCTGGCATCATCCTGTCATGATGATAAATTGTATGTACATTTTATAGCTGGAGCAGATGGGAGAGTGCAGTTTATTAAAATCTAAATCTGTCCCCCTCTCCCTCGAAAAGAGAATTGTTTACCTCTCAATGAAATATAGATTTCTCGTAAAGGAAATTTTGGATATTCCAGTTGTAGTAACTGAAGCAGTTATGAGGTTGGGGACACCTAAACTATAGTAAAATTAAGGTTTGTTCTAAATGGAGTTAAATTGAAGGCACTCATTCATTTATTTACCAAGTTCATTGCATGCCTGCTAGCTTTCAGATTTGCCAGGAAGTATGCTGTAAAAATACATAACATTTTTTCTTTCCATTCAATAATTTGTGGTCAAATAAGCCTTATGGTGTGTTGCTGCCACCCAGACATATAGGGAGACTGTTTTAAGATGTGCTACATGATGGCAAAGAGATGGGATGCATTTTTTACTTTTAAAACACTCACAAATTCACCAATCTTCAAGGGCATTGAAAAACCCTGATTTCAAAAGGATAAATCCATAGATGGAGAAAAATAATGTAAAAGCTAAAACAAATTCCTTTTACTGGCTCTAGAATTTTATTCCAGCCACAATAAAGCAGAATCAAGAGATTTCAGATCCAAATTTGTTGATTTATTTATTCACTCCTAATTCAGCAACTACTGATGGAGCCCTAGTATGTGATGGTATTGTAGAAACTTCTGGAAAACTGTCATTAACAAATTATTGACCCCAAAGGTAATCTTGGTTCCAGAATTCCACCCAGAGCATTAGGTGTACCCTTGGTAAGCTAAATGGCATTATTCAGCTTCATTAACTAGATAGCTTCCAAGAAGCAGTTCATTCAAAAAAAAATTTTCTATGTATTGTACCACTATGTGCTGGACATTTTTCATTCATTGTCACTTAGTTCAACACAATTCTGAGAAGTTGCAGATCATTGCCCCATTTTACACAGTGAACAAACCTGTGCCTTAGGCAGGCGATTCTGTCCAATGTCTCACAGATAAAGGGGCAGAGCTGGGACTGGAACTCTGGTCTGACTGGCCCCCTCAGGTCTCACTGTACCACACTGACTTCCAGGGAAAGGGACATAGTTCTCCATTTAGGCAAGAATACAATGCAGACCTGAATTCTTACAGAAGAAAGTGTTCTATTCCATTTCAATGTTGGTATTGATTTTTCTTTAATGAGTTACAGTTCAAGTAGTATTTTGTTTTCAGAAAATTTAACTGAAATCCTATTTGCCAAAACTTACCAAAGAACTCAATATTTGAAGGGCCAATCTAAAGGGCATTTGATGTACCCATTCTTCTAGAGTTCTAACCATATTTCTGAACAATGATACCATCAAAATCCAGACAGCTAGGTAGATTATATTATCTTTACTCTCTAAGAAGAAATCATTATGCAGGTTGAAATTTAATGTAATCTCCTGGAGTTTGAAGAGATGGTATAAAAGGCATTCATTAGAAGAATGTACTCATTCAAATCTTAACTGAGTGCTTTCTTATGCGAGCCCTGTGTCTGCAATACAATGTTGAACAAAAGTAGATTTGGCCTCTACTCTCATTGAACTTAGATGTATTTAGTTACAGATAATAATCACATACTAATTACAACTCTGCTAAGTACTTTGAAGGAGAGAAATATGATGCTCTAAGGGTGAATCATAATGGGGTTTGACCTGATAAGGAAATTATCCTGCAAAACCATGACCAAAAATAATACTGCAGAATATAAACAACTATCTATTTTTATTAGAATCCATGTATGGAGCAATCTTTATAGAATTAAGTCCATTTAAAATATGTTACAAACAGATTGTGGTGGGTCCTTTTTTCTTTCTTTCTTTTTTTTTTTTTTCATCTGACAAGGACCAAATCTCATCTCATCTAATCCTTTTTAAAAACTTTCTAGAAACTTACAGCTAAATTTGTTGTTCAACATTGTTAAAGTACTAGAGGCCCGGTACACAAAATTCATGCATGGGTAGGGTCCTTAGGCCGGCAATCAGGGCTTTCCTTCATTACATACCAGCCCTAGTGGTCGGCACACATCATAGTGAGTGATGGAACTCTCAGCCTCCTGGTCGAACTCCTGAGGGGACACTTTGCATATATATATATATTCTATTTATTCTTTTAACTTCATTTTGTATCTTTGTATTTTAATTGCTCTGTTTTAGATATGCTTTAACATTCAATATACCTCAAATGTTGATATATTGATAAGTATAAATTTTAAAAAGTTTAATAACTAGCATAATCTTGTCACCCAATTTGTTGCTGAATTTTATTTTATTTATTTATTAGGTGCAGAAAATTCCTTTGGACTTTTTAGGAGATTTCAAAGGAGCATTAACAGATGAATTTGTAACAAGCCCCAGGGCAGTAAATATTTTAGAACTATTGAGACCAAAGGTCTTAAATGTCCAAAGAAAATGTAAAAATTCACAACAACCTACCTTTCACTCTTCAACTCTACTCTTTCAACTACAAGGCATAAAATGCAGCATGAAAATGCCTATCCATTTAATCAACATTTCACCTCATACTAGAATTGGGCAATCTGATCACGGCAAATTGCTTAGTTATACTTTGCCCACCTAGACTTAGATGAAAGGTGAAAGTAGCTGAAAACAGACACCTGTGAAGTCCAGCAAGGACCCTGCTCTTAGATGGGGGTTCCACTGGCAAAGCAGCATCAACACCCACACCTTCTACATGGAAACCCTGACTGAGAGCCAACATCTGGGCACATCCACACACTTTATGCTGCTCATACTTGGAGAACTGTTCTTTTAAGAGATTCTTAGTATCTGAGGATTACATGTCTTATTTGAGAGTTGCCTTAGTCACACAAGGAAAAGATGAGATTTGGTGCCTGCTTGTTCTGCTAACTACCTATTTTTATCAAGGGATTTTTTTTTAAATTTAATGCAATAACAACCCTTTTGATTATTTTTTCCATTCATTTATTTTTTTAAATCTTTTATACCTTGGCCTTAAAAGATCTCATGTCCTCATTAATGACCTTTTGTCAACTTTGAGAGATATGCTTATTAAAGAAGAACATTATTTTCCTGAGACAATAAAAATACTTAAAAACGTTTGCTATACTTAGTAGTTACTCTATTTTAAAATTTAATATCCAAATATGTAAAAGTACAAGTGAACTTTTTAATTAAAGGAAATAAAGATAAGTCTATACAAGTTTAAGATTTTAGAATAAATTAATAAAATTTGGATAGGTGCATCCTGTCTAATGCTTTACATTTTCATTCTCCTTGTTAAAATTATGCTTTTGTTAATGAGTTGGAGCATTGACATGTGTTGTTATTAATGTAGCTGAGCATGAAAAATGCTGTGTAGTGAATGGTTCAGACACAGGTAAGATTTAATTATTTACACAAAATTATTATGGAAACATTTTAATTAAACAAATTGCTTCTCTTTCAACCAATCCTCTTTTTGTTCCAAAGCAGATAGCAGTCCCTCTAATTCTATTTCTACATTGGGTGTATGTGGGGCTATTTTGAAACGTGAACTGGTCACAATAATATACTGATTCCATTGATAACTTATTAAAATGGTCTTTGTGTGCTATCCTATATAATAAAAGGTTAATATGCAAATTGACCGAATGGTGGAATGACCAGTCACTGCAATGTGCACTGACCACCAGGAGGCAGCCGCTCAGCCAGAAGTGGGCTCATGGCTGGCGAGCACAGCAGTGGTGGCAAGAGTGCTAAGGATGTCTCACTGCCGGCTTAGGTGGGGAGCAGGCCTAAGTCATCAGTTGGACATCCCCTGAGGACTCCCAGACTGTGAAAGGGCACAGATCGGGCTGAGTGACCCCCCGAGTGCACAAATTTCATGCACCAGGCCTCTGGTTATTTTATATAGTACATACCTTTATCTTGGTCATGAATGTTTGAAAACCCAGTGAAATACTTATTGTCAACTTGTTTATTAAACACCAGAAAAATGAACTAAAACAATTTTTATTCCCATTGGGAGTACTTGAGAAGCATTAATGACTTCATTGGTCAAAACAACACAAGAAACCAATCTACACTAATCCTAGTCTGAGAGCTGGGTTTCAGCAGTACCCTATATCCATTCCTCTTTCTGATGTTAGTGGGCCACAACTAATACAGATAGGTTACCACATCACTGAATTTACTACAGAATGAGACATAGTCTCTTATGTGTTATCTGCATTTACAGCTTTTATTTTAGGTCATGTACCTTTGCCCCAAAAAATGGCACTTTTGTTTTCAAATGTAGTTATACTTTATAATCAGTTATCTATTCTAAAGGATATGGAAGAAATGGTCACTGTGCTGTCAGAGGTTAAAATCGCCCTTTCATCCAGCACACTGGAACACCAGAGACTACCCACATCTGTCCGCTATGTGTAAGTCCATGGTGACTTGAAATAAAGTAAAAGTGGGTTTCAAGGTCTACTGATCAAGGCCCAGCTCCAGCGCCTGAGAAAACTTCAGCAAAACTGCCCATAGATAAACATCTCTTCTGTCTTTACCTCCCTGTAATGAAGGCACGTGCTGCTGAAATTTTTCTACTCTGAAGTTTCCCTGAGAGGATTTGTGTTTCTTGTGTTTCAGGAAAGTTGAGCTAATTTGATGAACTATTCTCCTTCTCTACTACTCAAGTTTCACTAATGTGATTCTCACGCCATAATGTCATTAGTAGGTGACATTGGAGATATGAAGTAAGAGCTTTAGGCAAAGCTTGTACTGGAAGAGAAGTGGACTTGCTCATCCACTGATC
>PVJC01009301.1:25138-46321 GCA_004026665.1 Murina feae
GCCGACCCCCTGCTGCCTTTTTCCCGCTCCCCGATGCCCCGCAAAGGGCCTGGGAAGCCCGCCAAGCAGGTCGCCAACCCCCTGCTACCTCTTACCCGCTCCCCAGCCCGCCACCTTGCTTTCCCACTTCCTGGTGCTTTGGTGCCACTTCCAACTGCCAGCATAGGCAGGCAGTTGCAACAGAACCCTTAGGTTTGCTCAAGTTCCGTGGCTGTTGGCCTCCATCTTGGCTGGTTTAATTTGCATACAGCCGCTCTGATTGGCTGTTGGCCTCCATCTTGGCTGGGTTAATTTGCATACAGCCACTCTGATTGGCTGGTGGTGATGGTCACATTTGCATGTTTTGCTTTTATTATAGAAGATAATATATATATATATATATATATATATATATATATATATAATATATAAATAATCTATTTATTCTTTTAACTTCATTTTGTATCTTTGTATTTTAATTGCTCTGTTTTAGATATGCTTTAACATTTAATATACCTCAAATGTTGATATATTGATAAGTATAAATTTAAAAAAGTTTAATAACTAGCATAATCTTGTCACCCAATTTGTTGCTGAATTTTATTTTATTTATTTATTAGGAGCAGAAAATTCCTTTGGACTTTTTAGAAGCATTAACAGATGAATTTATAACAAGCTCCAGGGCAGTAAATATTTTAGAACTATTGAGACCAAAGGTCTTAAATGTCCAAAGAAAATGTAAAAATTTACAACAACCTACCTTTCACTCTTCAACTCTACTCTTTCAACTACAAGGCATAAAATGCAGCATGAAAATGCCTATCCATTTAATCAACATTTCACCTCATACTAGAATTGGGCAATCTGATCACGGCAAATTGCTTAGTTATACTTTGCCCACCTAGACTTAGATGAAAGGTGAAAGTAGCTGAAAACAGACACCTGTGAAGGCCAGTGGGGACCCTGCTCTTAGATGGGGGTTCCACTGGCAAAGCAGCATCAACACCCACACCTTCTACATGGAAACCCTGACTGAGAGCCAGCATCTGGGCACATCCACACACTTTATGCTGCTCATACTTGGAGAACTGTTCTTTTAAGAGATTCTTAGTATCTGAGGATTACATGTCTTATTTGAGAGTTGCCTTAGTCACACAAGGAAAAGATGAGATTTGGTGCCTGCTTGTTCTGCTAACTACCTATTTTTATCAAGGGATTTTTTTTTTAATTTAATGCAATAACAACCCTTTTGATTATTTTTCCATTCATTTATTTTTTTAAATCTTTTATACCTTGGCCTTAAAAGATCTCATGTCCTCATTAATGACCTTTTGTCAACTTTGAGAGATATGCTTATTAAAGAAGAACATTATTTTCCTGAGACAATAAAAATACTTAAAAACGTTTGCTATACTTAGTAGTTACTCTATTTCAAAATTTAATATCCAAATATGTAAAAGTACAAGTGAACTTTTTAATTAAAGGAAATAAAGATAAGTCTATACAAGTTTAAGATTTTAGAATAAATTAATAAAATTTGGATAGGTGCATCCTGTCTAATGCTTTACATTTTCATTCTCCTTGTTAAAATTATGCTTTTGTTAATGAGTTGGAGCATTGACATGTGTTGTTATTAATGTAGCTGAGCATGAAAAATGCTGTGTAGTGAATGGTTCAGACACAGGTAGGATTTAATTATTTACACAAAATTATTATGGAAACATTTTAATTAAACAAATTGCTTCTCTTTCAACCAATCCTCTTTTTGTTCCAAAGCAGATAGCAGTCCCTCTAATTCTATTTCTACATTGGGTGTATGTGGGGCTATTTTGAAACATGAACTGGTCACAATAATATACTGATTCCATTGATAACTTATTAAAATGGTCTTTGTGTGCTATCCTATATAATAAAAGGTTAATATGCAAATTGACCAAATGGTGGAATGACCAGTCACTGCAATGTGCACTGACCACCAGGAGGCAGCCGCTCGGCCAGAAGTGGGCTCATGGCTGGCGAGCACAGCAGTGGTGGCAAGAGTGCTAAGGATGTCTCACTGCCGGCTTAGGTGGGGAGCAGGCCTAAGCCATCAGTTGGACATCCCCTGAGGACTCCCAGACTGTGAAAGGGCACAGATCGGGCTGAGTGACCCCCTAAGTGCACAAATTTCATGCACCAGACCTCTGGTTATTTTATATAGTACATACCTTTATCTTGGTCATGAATGTTTGAAAACCCAGTGAAATACTTATTGTCAACTTGTTTATTAAACACCAGAAAAATGAACTAAAACAATTTTTATTCCCATTGGGAGTACTTGAGAAGCATTAATGACTTCATTGGTCAAAACAACACAAGAAACCAATCTACACTAATCCTAGTCTGAGAGCTGAGTTTCAGCAGTACCCTATATCCATTCCTCTTTCTGATGTTAGTGGGCCACAACTAATACAGATAGGTTACCACATCACTGAATTTACTACAGAATGAGACATAGTCTCTTATGTGTTATCTGCATTTACAGCTTTTATTTTAGGTCATGTACCTTTGCCCCCAAAAATGGCACTTTTGTTTTCAAATGTAGTTATACTTTATAATCAGTTATCTATTCTAAAGGATATGGAAGAAATGGTCACTGTGCTGTCAGAGGTTAAAATCGCCCTTTCATCCAGCACACTGGAACACCAGAGACTACCCACATCTGTCCGCTATGTGTAAGTCCATGGTGACTTGAAATAAAGTAAAAATGGGTTTCAAGGTCTACTGATCAAGGCCCAGCTCCAGCGCCTGAGAAAACTTCAGCAAAATTGCCCATAGATAAACATCTCTTCTGTCTTTACCTCCCTGTAATGAAGGCACGTGCTGCTGAAATTTTTCTACTCTGAAGTTTCCCTGAGGAGGATTTGTGTTTCTTGTGTTTCAGGAAAGTTGAGCTAATTTGATGAACTATTCTCTTTCTCTACTACTCAAGTTTCACTAATGTGATTCTCACGCCATAATGTCATTAGTAGGTGACATTGGAGATATGAAGTAAGAGCTTTAGGCAAAGCTTGTACTGGAAGAGGAGTGGACTTGCTCATCCACTGATCAACTAAGAAAAAACCAAAATGGACCCCAGGGACAGTAAGCCAGAAACCATAACCCTAGGAAAAGGTGCAGAAAGGGTGCATACGAAAATAATGCAACACAAATCACTTACATTTGGAAAAGAATAATACCAAGAAGTCAGTAAGGAAAATAAACACAGACAGCTGTATTGACCAAAGGGGGGGGTGGGAATAGAGGTGATAGTGAATAACAATTGTTTAAAAAACAGCTTGGTGACAAAATGATAATGAGGAGAGGACTGGCTATGTAACCATCCCACCACACACCACACGCAGGTGAGAGTTCCTCTTCTCTGGGGTGTAACTGAATAAAAGCTCATTGCTGGTCTGATTTGCAATATTCTTCCCAGTATGGTACTGCTTATGCCTGTTTCTCAGACTTTCTAACCTTATTGTTTAAATGCATACTTTGGTATCAAATCTTTTATATTATGACAGAATAAATGTCTTTTAAACAATAAGCTTTTCCTAAGTGAGATTTTCAAGGGGAGGTACTGACAACTCTGGTTTGGCAAATCCTCCTGTATAACTCACTGTTTTTAAATGAAGTCAGCCCTGGATGGAAAAACACTACTACTGAACTGGAAAATGGCTGTATTTCTGTGAAAATCCAGAGAGCAAAGAATGTCATCGAGTTTATTGCAAGCGGCTAATAAATGTTTGTCTTAAAGTTAAATTATATACGGATTTAAGAAAAACATTACACTTGGATTAAGTAAAGTGAATCTTGTTCACCAGTAACATTAAAATAAAATACTTTATATCCTGGCAGTGCATAGTATTTGCTAGTTGCCACGTAAATTAACAAAAAAGACATCAGCCCATAAGGTCCATATGATATAAACACATGGACAGAGAGAAAGACTCCATTTTTATCAGAACACTGGGAGAATGGAGATTAATGCAAATATCAGAGGCTCTCTTTTCTTTTTTATTAGGTGAACATGTATTTATTAAGCACAGCACTGAAGAAGGCTGAGTGCATTCCACCTGCATATCATAAGATTGGCCAACCATGGGTCTGGGGAGGAGTGATGGACATATCTGAGAGACAGGTGTGAATTGCATACCATTGTTTTCACAAGAAGATAAAAAGAGGGATTAGAGCAAAGGAAACAACCAACAGGAGGTAGGAAAGAAGGAAAACATCCTCTGATGTAAAAACTCTATTTGAAGAAAGCAAACTGGAAAAGTGAAGTGATTTTACAGATCCTTCAAATGCAAAAATTGTTTTGGTGGGAAGTATTTCAGTCATGGGTCTCTGTGGGTAGTACAGTGCCCACATGTCTCTTAATTTTGTAAAAAAAAAATCTGTTGGAAATCTACTTATTTATTTCCCTACTTTTACAGTGCTCTTCAAAAAACACATTGCAAAGAAGGAATAACAAAGTGGGCACATGGCAATTTTTGGTGAAGAACTATTATTGTCTTACAACAACGAAGATTTATGCCAACGGGGGAACAGAAAGACAAAATGTGAAAAGAAGTTGGGAATTCTTAGAAAGTTGGAGTGAAAGATATAGAAATAAACAAGGGTCTTTATTTAAATAAAATGTATTGTCAGGCAGAGCAGTGACCTTTGCAAAAGTCCTATGGCAAGAGAATTGAGTCTAATCAGAATGGATGGCTCAGTTAAATTAAGGAAAGGCTGACAGAAAAAATGCTTTTAATTATTATTCTTCCTAGTTACTATTCTTTCTAGGTACTTTGTCAAGTATATTTTCAAAGAGAAGATGGGAACACAGAAATAAGATGCAAATGACTCCCAAGCGCACTCGTGTGTCTTACAGAAATGTTACAGGATTTTATTCTTCTGTTTTAAAATGTGCTACTTGTCTTAAAAGCCATCATATTTTTCATAACTCTCCTATGGTTCAAAAGCAGTTGAAACTTTTTCAGCTTTATGCTGAGCTGTCTACATTTGGCTCAGTACATTTTTAACGTGAAATGGCACAGTAGAACTCAGTAGGATTTGTGAAAATCGAAGCACAGCCCTGAATTAAAGATGTGGTTTCTAATGGGTTATAAAGAAAAGATGGGAAATGGAATACACTCCAGTGTCAAAGTATCTATTTTGGAAATGTGTCATTGTTTTATTCTTTATTCTTTAAAAAAAAATAACAAAAATATATGTTTGTAGAGTGTGATTATTGCCAGATGTCTTTGTTTTTGATAATGTGTCAAGGTTTGGTTCCTGTTTACCTAATTCAAGGAAAATAAGGTTATTGTGAAGGCTACCCATAGCTCCTTACATAATATACCTCATGATTCAGGAAATGAGTACCGCTTCCTGCTCAAGACTCAGGAGAAGAAATGGGAAATGTATTTTGCTTACACACTGAAATACTTGCAACAGGTATGACCAACAAAGCCTAAGGTGATGAGAAACGTCAGATCTACCTTCTCACTTAGCAAACAGTATCAGATTATTCATAACTCACCGAGCATTTTTACCTCTTCCTCTTTCTAAAATATCTTATTTTCTGGGTCCTTTTTCCAAGTGATGAATAGGCATTCATCTTTTAAGCCCTAATTCCAATGCCACCTTTTCTGAAATATTTTCCCCAACTACATCAAGTGAAAGAAATGATGCCCTCCTCTGCCCTTCTTTTATAAACAGTCATCTTTTAAGGAGTATTACATGGTATCAGAATTAAATGTTTACATATGGAATAGCGATGCTAGACTTTAAGTTTCCCACATACAAAGCTCTTAACTTATTCATGCTTCTGTCCCTAGAAGCTAGGGATACAGAAACTGTCATTCAACATCTGTGTTCGAATGTATAGGTGGATGAGTGAATGAATCCATTACTCTGAATCAAAGCTATTGGGTTCACCCTGTATCGAATCATATCACAATTATAAGATCTTATCGGGTTTTTATGCAGGAAGGAAGAATAGATAATCCCAAATAAACATGAGCTGACTTAAAGGATTTCTAAAATCTTGTCTTACTCCGACATTCTATGATTTCACATAAGCAATGAGCCATTCCCTGTGTCTCTTTGCCCATGTATGATACAGGATACATGAAGGTAATGGAGCTGTGGCACTATTTGAGCATAATTTTCTCTTCACTCTTTTTCAAGGGTGTTAGTGAAGCACGCGAGCTCTTCATGCTGCACAGCTGTTGTGTACCCAGAGCCCTTGCCTCTCTACCTCCTACAGCAAACATCGTGAGGTAGCAATCCTTCTCTGCTTAGCTCCTCCCTCCTACCTCAGCACACTGAACGCCAGATGCTTCGTAACAGTTTTACCTTGGGCTTGCTTGGTGAGAGTCAATCTTGTGTTGACTTTGGCTGTATTATTAACTACACTCTTTAAGATCATCTACAGTTTTCAAGACGAAGTACTTCATTGCTGTTTCCTTACTAAACAGATTTTGACATTTATACAGGAAAAGATGATAGCTACCAAAATAGCATCTCTACAGAGAAAGGAAATTCATTTGAGATAAACACGGTAAATTCGGTTAAAAGATAAGGAAGATGACCATCAACATATCCATGAGCAAAATTGAAATCTTGGAACAGCAGTGCCATACACTAACCCCTATGAAAGCTTATTTATCCAGAAATTCTCTAGAAGGAGATGAAATGGTATTCTCACATAGCAAGCTGACCAGTTACAAGCAGAAAATAGTTAACTCTATAATGAATGGTTACCGTCTTCCTGTGTAAGAATTATCTTTGCATTTAATCATTTATTTTCTGAATAAACATTTTTTTCTCCATAGCAGACTCCATACAAGGTAATGTAGCTCTTCACGGATTATTGCCATTTACATATTAGAAAAGGACCAAGCACTGAGACCGTCTCTCCATGCCATGCCACACATGGGCCGTCTCAGTTATGGTGAGAAAGGAGTTGGTCCAGCATACAGCCCTTTTCCTACAATTTAAAAAAAATAATAAAGTCAGCCTGGTAGGTGCAGCTTGCTGGTTGAGCATTGACTCATGAACGGGAAGGTCACAACTTGGTTCCTGGTCAGGGCACATGTCCAGGTTGTGGGTTCAATCCCCAGTAGGGGCGGTGCCGGAGACAGTTGATAAGTGATTCTCTCTCATGATTGATGTTTCTAACTCTTTCTCTTCCTCTCTCCGAAATAAAGAAAAACATTGTTTTTAAAAGTGTAAAGTTATGTCCAGTATTTTGCAAACTGTATCAACTAGGAAGCTTTTGTTAGAAATATAACCGTACAATTAATAAATTGGAAGAATAAAAAAATTTAAGTAATAATAAACAAAGAAAATCAAGTGAGAGATTAATTTATAATTCAGGGGGAAAACTTAATTTTTCACAGAAGACATGCATTAGCTCAGAGCCTTCATGAATTTCAATTTTTATTCTGATTGTCATTAGTAAAAATGTGCTCTAAACCCCAGCTGTTTTTATCTTTAAAATGTTCACAAAGTTGTGAAGATGAGAAATAAAGTATTTTTAAGAAAATTGTAGCTTGTTTATAAGTTTAGCAGGCTTCATGAGGAGATAGAGTCTGAGTCCATCCTTAAAGAATGATAGAAGTTGAGTATGTTCCCATTTGAAAAGCATCATGAAAAAAAGTCTAGGAAGCCATGTCTTGCTCAGAATGAAAGGTTCAAAGATTTACCTTAATTATGTTGAACATACTTAAATTTCATCCACCTCCAAACAAAGCTTCACTTGCAATTTATCAACCAAGTGCAAAGTAAGAAATTCCCAGACTGCGTTCTTGGATTTAATGGACTTAATTACTCTGGCTGAGTTCTAATCCCAGTTTAGGTGCAGCCTCCTCAGGCTCCTCTCTGTGATTCCTCACTCCAGACGTTATGAGGATTAACCAATCAATTCGAAACACCTTGTAAAAACATGTCAGGCTTTCTAATTCCTTTATGAATTAATTCCTATTCAATCGCATTTGTACTGCAATGGGTTTTAAACCGCGTGTACAACGGTGTGGCACACCTGACCCAGCGCTCCCAGATTCCTCCAGCCGGCGTGGCTTGCCTCATTTTAGAATTGCAAAGGCAGCAAAAACAGCGCTTCCGACTTCCTCTTCAGCAAGGGATTTCCCAGTAAAGATTGCGACCATGTTCTGCGCAGACCCATTTAGCACTGCCTCTCCTCCATTTAGTCCCATTTGTGAACAGGCTGCCCAAACCGCTAAGCCACGCAAAAACAATCTAGAAGCACAGTGAGAATTAGCCCTTGTTGCTTTCCTCCTCTGAATGTCCAGGAGAGGTTGGCGGTCTCGCTTTCTCTGTTCATGAGGAAGAAGTGTAAACAGGCCTGCATGCGTCCTGGCTGGACTCCTTGGCCATGACACCAGAGAAAGCTGAGCTAATCGGAGCCGCTGCGTAGCACACGCAACCTTCCTCTGTCAACGCCCCGAGAGCCCCGCCGCCTGCACTGGACCCAGCGCCGTTCCGGGGCCCTGCACACATCGCTGGCTCGGTGCTTAAACTCGGAGACTGAGGCCACCACACTGTCAGGTGCAGTGGGTCAATCCAGGGCACGGAAAGCAATCCCTTTCTCTCCTTCCTGCTCAAATGTGTCTACTTCCAATTATCAAGTAACGAGATGTAGTCACGCTTGCATTTCTTTTTTTACCTTTAGCTGTCAATAGGAATCAAATACGTTGGCCATTTTCTAGAAATGCTTTTCTAGGGAAATAAAAAAAACTTTCTGTGTCAAGAGCTCAAAAGAAAATCCCTAATTATTGTTAGCAAAAAAACAACTAATGGAATTGACCTTAACGTAGCATTCTGTAACTATTTACAAGACAAACTGCATTTCCAAGATGTAGCAGAGCTGTGATAATTTGTAATACATCCCGAAAACACCACATATAACAGATTGCTGGTGAAGAACTTATTCTCACTGTCCGTTAACCATCCTATAGTATAGCTAAGTCTGGCAATGTTGAAATGTTTTCGGAATTTATCACTTAAATATATTCACTTCAAAACTCATTTCACATATACATACCCCTAATCTTTAGGAAAACACATGGAGGTATCATTTCCAGGATAATACCTACTTACTTACCACTGGCACATAATTATAAAATACCTTGATTTATAACATTTTGTGCAGGAGCACCCTGGATACAGACTTTTTGAGAAACCAAAGCTTTAAAATAGTTTTTTTTTTAAGGGCACACATCTTAGTAAAAGAGCCCTATTTGAAGAAGAAAAGTCCTCAAAAGTTCCTATCTAGGAATCCCACCTCAAAAATCTAGAAGAGTCTCAGAATGGTGAAACTGATCGGGCTGCCGGTCTTTAAAGAACAGCCGTGCCAGCAAAGTCACTCGCTGCCTCTGCGCGCTCCTCTCATAACTCAGAGCCCCATTCATGCGGCAGGACTGAACATTTCCATTGCGGCGGCCTGGGTCAGAACTCGCTTTTGAAGGGGTTTCAAAGTAAAACGAGATCAGAGGCACCTCTTCCAACAGAATCCTTTGGATGGACTCCTGTGATGTGAAAGAATGAAGTGCAAGTCCACTGGTATCTTCGCCAGAGCCCTTTTTTTTCCCTTCCCTGTTAATAGATAAGATGAGTAAACTTGCAAAGGGGTGGGGAGAGCGCCCCCAGATAAGACACAGAGGGTGTCTGTTCTCCTTGGAGGGGAACCATTCGGGAAACTGCTGTTATGAACCAGAGACAGGCAAGTCGCCTGTTCGCTCTGTGAAGCCACTAGGAGTCTCAGGAAGACAGTGGAAGGAAGAAGCGATGACGGCCAGAACCTCCGATGCAACACCAGCCGGTAATGTGTCAACTAGGGAGACTCTGGCCCAGAGGCTTTCATTAATTACGCTACTTACTAAATATTTGATATAACCATTGGTGGGGGATATGTTATAGATTAGCCTGAGGAAAACCAATGATACCTTAATTTTCAATATAAAATTTTGTATCCAGGTCCCAAGCCTCCAAAATGAGGCTTAATTGTTACTGGTCCTTAACTAGTAATGCTGGAGTTCCACCTTTTCTTGACTAGATGTGTTTTTAAAGGGAAAAATGCGGCAGAATTAAAAGGGCCCTGGCCTAGATGGGAGGTTTCTCTCTTAAACTCACTGGCTACTGATTTTTGCAAATCCTTTTTCCCTGGAGTCTGGGTTGCTGTAACACACTTCACCCGCTTCTGTCAATACAGAGCTGGACGTATCTCCAGATCCTTTGAGCTCCCAAATCTCTGAGCCTGATCCTTCCTGACCATCCTAGGTGGAAACGAGATATTTCTGCCTCTGAGCAGAAATAATAGTTTGGGCCGGTTAATTTGGCAGTTGATCCAGGACTGCTTGTGACATCTCTTTCCTAGTCAGGCCTGGCTAACACACTGGCTGATTTCTGAAAAACGCGTTTGTAAAGAATGCCACGGGCATGGTACTTGGAACACATTTTCCAATAGCATTAACATCATACATGAAGGTTATGCTCAGTCAGTTCTCCAAAAATCTATTTAGCACAAATTATAATCCAACCCTACATCAGCACTGTATTAGCCTTGTCCGGGTATTTTTACATGGCTTCTGTGTGAACATGTCCTCTGGGTTTTTAATGTAGGCTCCCTGGAACACGCTGTCCCTGACAGAGGAAGAAAGCACCTTCCCTAAGTGACCCAAAGGCTTCCTCTAGGACCCCAGGGTTTCAGCAGGGGGGTCCTAGGGGCCTCTGTGGGGTGCCTGAGGCTTTCCAGGTGTTTTGGAGGCAGATAGTGGTTTCTAGAATAATAGGTTTATGCACACAGGCAATTTGTTAGCTGCTCCTCAAACAGAGACTGTTTACATTATACTCTCAAAATGTCACTTAAACTAGTTATTTGTCTATTTGTTTGTTTGTTTGTTTGTTTATATTTCTCTTTTAGAGCACTTGAAGTTCACAGAAAAACTGAGCAAAAAGTACAGGATTTCCCATAGCCTCCTACTTTCGCACATATGCAGCTTCTCCCATTATGAACATCCCCGAGTGGTACATTTATTATGATGGACGAAACTACATTGACACATCATCAGCACCCCAAACCCTAATTTACATTATGGTTCACTCTTGGTGTGGTACATTCTATGGGTTTGGACAAATGTATAGTAACTCATATCCATCCTTATATCTTTCACTGCCCTAAAAAATCCTCTGTGCTCTGCCTATTCATCCCACCTTCCCCCCTATTGAGTGTTATTTTTATAATAATTTTTCATGTATTTAGGTCTCACTTCTGCCAGTGGAGTATGAGCGTTTGAAAGCAGAATCTGTACCTAGACACCTTTTCATCACTCACAGCAACCCAGAACTCGAAGGGACTCAATAGATCTGGATTGATTTAATTTTCATTTGAATCTCACTGGATTTTTGGAAAATGTGATCTGACCTATGACATTATAACCTACGATTAAATAACACAAACCCATGTAGTAAGGAGCTCCTTTGCCCTTTGTGGTTCTTTGAATACAAATAAAACAGGCTGTCTTCATGGTGCAAAGCCAAGCACAGAATCAGAGCGCAGACCAGAGCCACCTCTGTGTACCCAACCACCCACGCTCACCCATGCCGGCCTTGTTCACCTGCCCAGGGTGCCAGAAGGTGGAGACCGAACTGTGCGTGTACATTCCTCACCTGCAGCTGTCTTGTGGTCCTCTAACAGGCAATTTTATTTATTCCAAGTGCACATCAGCTGGCCTCGGTCACACTGGCCTGTAGCTACTCCTACTCTGGCTGCCCCGCCTGCTGTCTCATTCTTCCCTCTGATCAAGCATGCACTTCTCTTTCTAAAATTACATTTATCAAAGTCTCAGCATGTGATGGGCATTCTAGATAGAAGGGCTGGGGGCATATTGCCTACTGACGTGGCCAGCTTGCAGCATGGAGCAGACTAGAAACTGATGACGTAATGTATGTTACATTTCCAGGGGAAGGTGAACAAATCTCACCTTCAGCTTGCAAAACCTAAAACTGCAGCATAGTCAACTCTGTCTTCCAAAACCACTGAGTTACTGAGAAGCGTTCTTAAAAAATATTTTGCATCCTAAATGTGCTTTTTCACTTTTTCCCTCAATAGCAAACATTTTGAATTCCAAAGTAAAGAGAATTTCACACAATTCAAAAATTCTGTAAAGATTAACTACAATAAGGGTAGAATGCAAAAATGTACATAAAGCCCTTTCATAGAATAATGCAATTATGCCACAAAGATTTTCTTTCCATCTTTAGTATATGTTAAACATAGTGGCATATGGAATGTTATTTACATAAATTTTAATAATTCGCCTTGATGCTTGGGCAAATCTACACAGAAAGCCATGTGGATTGTACAGTTTTCTCCATTATGAGGTGTTTAAAGGTTCCATTTTCACCAGAACTACTCCAGGTTTTCCTCCTATGAATTCATTGACTAATTTGCCCAGAATCCATTCATCAGTGTTATTAATTTATTTTAAACCACTGTCCTCTTTTTATGAATGTAAAAATCTCATGCATTTTTAATGTTGTTTAACATATCAAAATAAATTAGATAGCATGGCTAGAACAATCAAGGCAATAAGACTAAATACCGCTTTGATATCAATCTGTACCCTCCATGCCCAACACCCCTTTCGAATATCCCCCCAGGAGGTGGGAGAGGATGACTCATTCTCTGTGATTGAGAGTTATTACTGTGCAGGACCAGGCCAGGAACCACAGTACTGAAACAGGAAGCAAAAAATAATGAATTGATTGATGTGTCTAGTCAACAGTAGGTAAGCCAGAGGTGGGAGGGGGTGGAGTTGGCAGCCCCCAAAGAAACAAACCAGGAGGTAACAGGGGAGAATGAAGGTATCAGGAAGAAGCAGAGGAATTGGAGGTATCCCTTTTTTCCCCAGATTTTCAAGCAGCCCGTCCCTGAAATCTATTTTGTATGCACCCTAACCCCACTTACACCCCCAAATGAAAAGCCTGTTTTTTCCTGGCCTTTCCCCTTTCTCTCTTCTTTCTGTTTTGTCTTCTGCCTGCTGCAGTGTCCCTCCTCTCCGGCTCTCCTTCCCGATACACTTGGTTTCTTGCTCAGTGCACAGCACTGAGTGCTGCTGTTAATGCAGATTCCCCTCCCACTGGCTGTTCCAGCCACTGAAAGCAGGTGTGGATGCAGGTGGCAAGGTCAGAGGGCAAGGGACTCATGCACAGCGACACATGCACACACACACACACACACACACATGCTCTTCCTTGCTGGCAGCCTCGGAATCCCATCAAATACTCATTTGCTCAACTTTGTTGTTATTCCTCTTTTAAACAGAGATGTGGGTACATGAGTCAACTGGTTTGCTACACATTCCACAGACCCAGTGTGGAAGGCCTCCTTGCAAATACGTGCCATGTTGTGCTAAAACCAACAAGTCTGTGATGTGTTAGGAAATAACTTAGCATCTTATTAAATAAATCTGCTTGGGGTTTGCACACAGCACTTGTGAGGGAAAGAAAACCTTTAGATCAGCAATGTAACAATGATTTTCACTCTGATCTCTCTACACTCCCTCCTCTCCCTCCTCCCTCTCACCTTCCGCCATCCCCCCTTCCCCCACCCCCACCCCCCAAAAAAAGCCTCTTTCTTAGAAAAGAGGCAGCTGGTGGTGGCGGGCCTGGCACCCTGGGAAAGGGAAGGAGAAATGGGCCGACTAGACTGAATCAGCCTAATGAAACATGATGAGCCAGTCAGGAGACTTCTTCTCTGAGATTGACACGATAAGGCCCGGCTTTTCCACCTTCCCCGGCCCTAATTGAGTGTGAATAATGGATAGACATGCGGAGCAGCGCCATCATTGCTGACGGGTTTTGGTTTGGACACTGCCTCGCTGTTCTCCGTCTGTGCGCCATTGTTCGGGAGAGGGGAGGCCGACAGCCCAGATGCTCCCAACCACCCACAGAATCCTGTCAAGGGTCAGAAATTTGTGAGGAAAAGCAAAGATTTGCAAAGTAATTGGAGGTAGCTACAAGGAGAGGCTCGAATACGTATAAGATTCTGTTGGTGGCATGATCCAGAGGATGGCCAGGCATATGTTACTGAGATAAATGGACGCTCTCTGGCCATCAGAGTAAACCTGCACCCAGCAGCCTGTTAACTTACTTTGGATACTAGGTTTAGGGACATAGAGTGGTGTTCGCCTTAATTAGATTCATTAAAATGTCTGCATTCAACCCATTTTGTTGAAAGTGGGATTTTATTTATTTTTTTAATTTTTATTGATTTCAGAGAGGAAGGGAGAGTTAGAAACATCAATGATGACAGAGAATCGATGATCAGCTGCCCCCTGCATGCTCCACACTGGGGATAGAGCCTGCAACCTAGGCATATGGCCTGACCAGGAACCAAACTCAGGACCTCCTGGCTCCTAGGTCAATGCTCAACTACTGAGCCACGCTGGCTAGACCTATGTGGATTTCTAAATCAAGATTTTATCCTCTTTAAAAATAGATGCTTTATTTTCCTATTTTTTCCTTTCTCTAATTGAGGGACTTTTTAAGCTACTAAGATCATTATTTTGACCTTATTATACTATGTTTTAAAAAACAAGTTGCCTTTAGTTTATGTTTTAATTATTTTAAAGTAGAAGAACTAATCATATAAGATTTTGAGATAAGATTTATAAAATTGGAACCAGTGAGAATTTTACTGGATTATTTGGAATTTAGTCAAAAGCTGCTTCTTCTCCTTCTTTGGAAATAAAATAATCATTTTCTGAATAAAGAAATGCAATTTTAATTACAGGTTTAAATGTGGGTTTCAAGGTGTATAATTTTAACTCTCTGAAAGTCAGTCTGAACCAACCTCTATTACTACTTTTTCCACTATAACTTTCAGCCTGTGAATATTTATTTCTTCTACAGATTCTAAAAAATAAATCTGTGAAATGTTTCTGTAAAAGGCTGAGTTACACTATTAAAACATATATTTAAGTTGTCAGAAAATTCTAAAGCATCTAATATGTGGTATTATTTGTAAGAATAAGAAAATTGATGATAGACTAGACTGGTCAAGTCACTGATTCTCTCTGAGATTGATATTCTACATGATACATAGAGGTGCTGGTTTTGGCACAATAGATAAATGCTGAAAATAAAAGAGAAAATTAAAGCTTAATTTATCATATTTGAGTGTTTATGTTTAAATATGTAGAAATTACCTTAAAGGAACTCTAAAGATAATAGTGTCATCTTGGACTAGTAAGCATGTTATATTTTCCATGATACTTCCTTTTTCCAAATTTTTCATAGCGAATTCACATTATCTATAAAAGCTCAGTGACCAGAATGGTGGAACAATCAGAACAACTGGAACAATGGGTGGCTATGATGTGCACTGTGGCAGGCAACTGACCTGATCCGGACCCTGATCAGCCTTCCCCCCTGGCCAACCTCAGCCCCAATCAGTCCTCAACACCCCAATCGGGTGTGGGGCAGACCAGTCAACCATCTTCAGCCCCTCCCCCCGGCTGGCCCAGAACAATGGGTCCCCATCAGGGGGGGCCTGCCGGACTCCACCCATGCACAAATTTGTGCACCAGGCCTTTAGTTATTATATAAGCAACATTACATATTATAGAAAAATGACTCATTCTATCTAATAAAGTAGGAATATGCTAATTGACCCTCACTCTGTTGCAAAGATGGCGGCTCCCACAGTCAATAGAGGAAATATGCTAATTGACTGCCCCCCCTCAAAGATGGCGGCATCCACAGCCACAAGATGGCCGGCAGAGGAGGGCAGTTAGGGGCGACCGGGCTAGCAGGGGAATGGTTAGGGGGTGATCAGGCTGGCAGGCAGAAGCGATTAGGAGCAATCAGGCAGGCGAGCAGTTGGGAGCCAGCAGTCTCGGATTGTGAGAGGATGTCCGACTGCTGGTTTAGGCCCGATCCCTGTGGACATCCCCCAAAGGGTCCTACATTGGAGAGAGTGCAGGCTGGGCTGAGGGACATCCTACTCTACCCAGTGTACGAATTTCATGCACCAGGCCTCTAGTTAAGTATAACTAGTTTTAAATGTCACTCAGAGCCTGATTGCTTCCTTTGCAGATGTCAATCTGGTTTTCCAATGCATAACTAAAATTTTTCTGGATAAGAGGAGAAGGGAGGATGAGTTCACTAGCAGCAATGCTTCCTACCAAGCCCCAACCCCAAGTGAAGTCTATTACACCTGAATGATATCAGGTACTCACATTACTAAGTGTAATCCTTAACAGACCCCCCAGAAAATTGGACATGGAGAATGAAGCAGTAAGTGTATGAAATGTTTAGAAAGTTTTATATCTGAATATATAAATTGGATATGAAGACAGGCAGGTAGGTTTTGAATCCATTACATCACTTGGTGGCTATGTGTCCTGACAAGATTTTTAAATCATTTGGATGCTCAGTTTCAAATCACAAAAATGGGAATGAACTAGTACTTACCCCTAAGAGTTGTAATGGGTTTTGAATGAGCTAGTTCATCAAGGATTTAGAACACTGGCTACCAATGAGAGTTGTGGTTGTTTGTATTTTTGCTGTTTTCTAAATGATGCTCTGGAAGGCAAGGTTCCTTCAAGTGTGATTCTTCTGACTGCTTGGGCAAGAATCTGAATAAGAGTTTCTGGAATGGGCCCTGAAAAAATATTTTTTTACAAGTTCAAGATTGCTCTTATATGCACTAAACTTTAAGATGCAATGCACTAAAAGTATAATTATACTTGAATTATCTTTAAATGTGCCTAAGTCAACAAGAAAAAATATTGGGTAACTCTTCTTAGGTATGGGATGGGAAGTACATATACCCTTATAAACTGATGTCTAACAAAAATGAAGAAATAAATTAAAACTTTATTTCTAAGTGCATTTTGTTATCAGTAAAAATTAGTTATATGGAACACATCATTCCTTGAAGATGTTGAAGAATGTGTTATCGTATTGATGTCTGCTTTGTACATAAGATATAATTTTACTCATTGTTTCACAGAAATGTTATCTTCAATAAAGAGTTGAAAGTCTCCAGATTTTCTAAATTATGAAGAAAGTATGACTATCTAATCAAATAAACCTGAGTGTTTCTAAATGAAAAGAACAAGTAAGAAATGAAGTGTCTAAATTTAGATTTTTTTTCCTTTGTAGTCCTTTTTATTTACTCCCTGTCCCTCACAAATACATTTTTTAAAAAAATTAGAATTAATTTTTTAAGAACATTCACTGTAATAAAAGTAACAGCAACATGTTTTTAAGTTGCATTCCTACTCACAAAGCCTGATGCTTCTAGGACCAACTCCATGGCTGGCTCTCTGGGTCTCTAAATGTGAGTCCAATGGTTGTTCTTCTACTCTGGTTCCTGGCATCATTTGGGGAGTCATGTTAGGTCAGGATGGAAAATTCATCAAGCTCATTCCACATACAATTCAGATACAAGGGAAGGAAATTCTACAGTGTAAAATGCAGATTGATCTCAGCACACGTACCATAATTGCAATAAGAGCAAAGTTCTTCTCAAAATCGAAGCATTCATAACTTTAAAGCTTCCTCTGTAAAATAATTTTACTTCAGTAAACATTATTGAGACCGATTTCCATGTTAATTTTAAATTTCATAATTTTTATCACTCTAAATCCATATTAGAAAATTAATCTATTTCATAGACAATACCTTACTTAAGTGGGTGTTTTTGTCTAGGTTTCTGTGAAATAAATGAGAATTTTGGATGACATTGATCTATTTCATTATACTAAAGAGACAACCATTTAAGTAAATGACACTCGGAATTATTTTTAGCTCATGATAGATATCAAAATATTCATTTTAAAAAGTTGAAGAAAAAGGAGGACGTATATAATACTTTCAACAATAAAGATTTTTAAAACTAGATTAAAAATAAAAGGTTGAAGAAAAAGGAGGACATATAATACTTTCAACAATAAAGATTTTTAAAACTAGGTTAAAAATAAAAAGTTGAGGAAAATTGTGCTTGTTTAATTGGGGGAGGATAAGTGAGAATGCTCAGGAAGCTTTTACAATATGACTACTAGCAAAAGTTACTCATATCAGCATCCAGATATGCCTCAAATTTCCATTCAACATACCTTCTGTTCTCATAGATGGCTATTTAATGACCACTACAGCTGACTTTAACACTGCCGTGGTCAAGAAGTTTTAGACATTTTGGGGGTTTGCCATTCTGCTTCCAAATAAAACACTACATTTCAACTAGCCAGAGCCATCATAACGCTGAAAATAACATTACCGTGGTTTTACCTCCTTAGAGTCTCTTAAAAATTCATTGTCATAAGCCTTGTCAAAATAATATATTAGGAAACGGAACTTGTGTGACATTGTAATGAAGCAGGTAAAGTTTGGAAAGAATGTGATTAAATAGCAAAGGGGTCCCTCTCAATGGGATCGACAAAGACAACCACGGAGGACACTTCATGTAGAATCAGGGGTGCCTAGGAGAAGAGAAAGAGACTGAATGACCCCAAGCAGTTGTTATCATTTGTCTTCAGTTTGTTTGTAGATGTATGTATTCATCTATGAAACATTTTCTCTCTGATTACAGCAGTCCAAAAGCTAAATAAATATGCATGATGAAAAAGCTTACAGTCTTTAAAAAAATTTTTGACAGGTGTTCTATAAGGCAATTTGTTTCAAAAGGCCATATTTCTTTAAAATGCAATGTCTTGCCATTGGCTATTTTCATCCCAATTGTGGTAAAAAAAAATTAATTTTCTAATAAAACCAAATCAAAACTTTCCAAATAATAATACTATATTATTCAACTAGAGGCCTGGTGCACAAAATTCATGCATGGGGTGGGGGGGATGGTCAGTCCCTCAGCCTGGCCTGCACCCTCTTCAATCTGGGACCCCTAGGGGGATGTCCACAAGGATTGGGCCTAAATCAACTGGCAGCTGGACATTCCTCTTGCAATCTGGGACCACTGGCTCCTAACCACTCACCTGTCTGCCTACCTGATTGCACCTAATCACCTCTGCCTGCTGGCCTGATGCCCCTAACTGCTCCCCTGCTTGCCTGATTGCTCCTAACTGCTCTCCTCTGCCAACCTGATCACCCAAAACCACCGCCATCCTATTGTGTGTGTCCTGGGTGTGGGTATCTGGCTCCCTCCCTCCCTCCAAGTCTGGGACATGCCGTGGGACCCAGAGTCAAATCCCTGCCCACACATGCACACCTCAAAATTGCATGAGACCCAGACCTGGCCAGCCCCACCCACATCAAGCCTCACCAGCATGTCACATCCCCGGCCAGCACAGGGCAGGGATGCAGCGTCATTCATATTCCTGGCTGGCGACAGGCTGGGATGAAGCCTTCTGTTAATCAGTTGTTATGGTGTGAAGGTGTGATGACTATTTGCATATTAGCCTTTTATTATCATTATAGACTAGTGGCCTGGTGCATGAAATTGGTGCATTGGGGGGGGGGGGTTCAGCCCGGTCTGCACCCTCTCCCATCTGAGACCCATCAGGGGATGTCCAACTGCCGGTTTAGTTGGTCATCCCTCTCACAATCCTGGACCACTGGCTCCTAACAACTCACCTGCCTGCCTGTCTGATTGCCCCCTAATCGCTCCCCTGCTGGTCTGATTGACTCCTAACTTACCCCCTGACAGCCCAATCGCCCCTAACTGCCCTCCCCTGCCATGACCTGCCTCCTCCTCTGGGACCCGCCTCCTCCTCTGGGACCCGCCTCCTCCATGTGAGTTGGTAGAGTTGCTGGGACTGGCCTCCTCCATGCTGTGTGGAGCTGTGGAACTCCCAGGGCTCACCACACAGAGTGGCCACTGGGCCCTGCCTCCGCTGTGCAGGAAGCCATCTTGTGGCGGCCATCCTCTGGTGGTCATCTTGTGATGACATCATGCGCAAGGGCCACCTAGGCTTTTATTAGTATAGATTGTTCTTCCCCTGCTAAAAATATTAAAGGAAAAAGTTCTCAATAAGTTAAATAGAATCAACTTTCTCAATGTAGAAAAGAGAAATAAATTAAGCCTCCTAATCAGTTCTTACATTCATCTAATATTATCTTTCCCTCAGGAAAAATTATTAATCCAAATGTAGCTGCAATGGACTGAATGTTTATACTCCTCCAAAATTCACATATAGAATTTCTAACTCCCAAAGTGATGACATTAGGACGTGAGTTCCTTCGGAGGTAATAGAGTAATGAGGATGAGCCCTCATGAATGTGATTAGTGCCCTTATGTGAGGGACTCCAAAGAACTCCCTAGCCTCTTTTACCACATGAGGCCATGGTGAAAACAAAGCTCTCTAGGAAGTGTCTTCACCACACATGTAATCTGCCAGTGTTTTGATCTGGGACTTCCCAGCCTCCTGAACTATGAGAACTAGTTGTTGTTTATAAGCTACCCAGTCTAAGGTAATTCTGTTATAGCAGACAAGGACAGTGGCTTTTTCCAGTTCTTAAAGTGGCTTTCTCCAGCTCTTATGTATATAGTTAAGGATGGGTAAGAGATTGGCTCTACTTCCTCCTCCAAGAAGCCAATAAACTGAACTCTAACCACCCCTCTTGAAGGCCTTTGCACAAGCCAATACCCGCCTCCCCCACCCCTGAAGGTATTTATTTCTGCTCCAACTTTGAAACTGATTACTTTTCACACACCTTTGCACACTTCTGTGTACTTTCATTCTTAAAGAGAAAGATACAATTCAGACTCTTGAATTAGATCTTACCCAGGGCCATAGTAATACTTTGTAGATGAAAGAGGCTAAGTAAAGTGCATTCCCCTTATTTTATTATTACTGTATTTTTCCAGCTTTTTATAGTGTAAATTCAGGTACTTGCTAACTCAACTCTTCTTGTTGGAGCTCTCCATTTAAGAAACTAGGTTTAGAAACATTTTCAGAAAATCTATTGCCGTCCAAATTCCCTTTCAGTTTCTGAAACTCAAACACTGGATAGTATTCTAGGATTTTATGAGTTGGCAAGAGGCCTAGTTCTAACTTATCCTTATTACCTCTTATTATCTGGAGGATGCTGAGAATAACTTTTAACCCTACTGCGTCTCTGCTGTTTCACTTAATCTAATTCAACAAACACTAATTCAATGTTCACTATTCATCAAGCAAGCACCTTGTCAATTCAAGGAGGGCACCT